>VYZQ01050481.1:14456-74060 GCA_013400655.1 Mystacornis crossleyi
AAATAAAGACATTTGAAATAATTTGGAGTTATGTGAGTTACAAAAAGATGTCATTGTCTATTCAATTGTCTGTGTTTTACATATTTGGGTTCTTGGCAGTAATAACTTCAGAATCCAGCAGATTTTCCTGCTTTCAGCATTTCTTGGTTGTTCCTCCTTTTGCAAGGCAAAGATAAGGATTGTAAGCACAGGGAAAAAATTTCACCTTTCATTTGTTTAAACTCAAAATCAAGCTTATTCCATAAAGCAAGCATAGGATTTACCCCTGCAGCATAGCTACCCAGATCCCACATGGAAGTGTGATCAGAGGAACTGAATGTCCTATGTGGGCTACAGCAAAGGAATGTTTCAAATGCAGACACTCAAATAGTGCTATCATAAATCTATGGAAGACATTGTGAAGACATTCCTTTGTTTAATGGACCTGAATATATCAAGGATATGCTATAAATTAAGTGATACTGACTTAGGTCCTGTGTACTGCCAAAAATAAGTATACCAAGTACTCTTAGTATGAAAAGAAAAGCAGGACTTAATCTGATGGCAAAATGAGTTATTACTGAATCCATCCAACTTAGAAATTTAATCATTCAGTATTCAGTAATATGTACACTAAGTGTTTATGCATACTACAGAAGAGGTGAACGTGGGAAGAGCTGTTTTTTTACAAGAACCAAGATGAAAAGCAGTATCTGGACTGCAGAAAATCATCATGAAATGGCAAGAGAGATCCATTCGATGTTCAGCAAATCCCCTTAAATACTGGCAAACATTTCTGGGTCATGCAAGTTTTCCCAAGTATAGTTATAAACATGTAATAAGGTATGACTGCAAATCCCTTGCCTTTGGAGAGTTTTAGGAAACTAGTTACCCTACAGCACTAAAATCACAAATGAAGGTTTTTCAACTCAGTGCAGCCAAAGGAAATGGGTATGTTAAAAATAAAAACTCAATCCTCTTTCATTCTTCAGATATCCTGTAAGAACAACACTGGGGTGTGAGGTGGGGTGACTCATTCAGGGAAGTCCTTGTCTTGGGTTAAAGAAGCAGAATAAGCTCCTTAACTCTTCTGCAGAGTCATGGTGGACTGGCTTCAAAGAGCTCTTCTTTATAAAAAGGGCCATTGTTTTTCTCTGACTGTGGCAGGCCCTTTACTAGATAACAGAGGTGAGTCTGCTCGCTGCAGACTGTGAACAATTTTTCTTCTGAAGGAGAAAAGATCAGCTCATAAAACGTACATATCTATATATGCACATATATACACACAGAAATTCCCTTTGCAAACAGCTGTACCATTCCAGCTGCCTGTCACTCCATTTGTATTGGTTGCCACTGCTTCAGCTCTGCCAGAGGAAGGGACCTTGGAATGCTCCCTCACCTGCTTCAGAAAAAAATGCTGGTGGGATCACCTTGCTTTTAAGGATGAATATGAACCAACAGTCACAGGCAGATTAAACAGAGCTGACAAAGCAGAGCAGGGGGCAGGCAAACAGGTACTTCCGTGTGCTGAGCACTCTGAGTCTCCGGACGGCCAGGAGCAGAACCAATTCTGTTCTCAGGCAGCACTGCTGGAACCAAGAAAGAAAAACTGCCCAGAGCCATGGGCAGATACAGGCACAGGACAAAGACTGGGCACTCACTGTACAGCTGACAGCTTCTTGATCATCCAACAGTAATGGCCGTGTTTGGGAAACATCTCCGAGTCAAACCTGGAGAATCTGTAGTGATCTACTAAACGAGTGGCTGAACTATGAAAACAGACAGAGAACTTGCATTAACATCACCACTACTGAATAAAAAGGGATAATAATTGGTGTGATACTCCACTCAGAAAAAGAATGTCATACAATTTTTGATATGTTTTTTTTTTTTTTCAAAAATAAGGTCTACCTACAGTGAACAGGCAGGTTTTCATTGATTTCCTTATCTTTACATATTTTTCCTTCAACTAAAGTCAGTGTTATTTTATGTTTGATTCCTCTGGTTTCTGTTTACATTGTTAAAAATCTATGTTGAATTACAATGAGTGTTACCATGTAGGTTTCTGATTTACTAAACTATAAAAAGAGAAATTTCCTTTCCAGATCCTGGAACTTGTGCAGTTACTGTAAGTGCTCAAGGTTGAATGTTTGGTGGTGTTAATGGAAACTCTACAGGGTGATATAAATATACCACAGGAGAATCACTATGTAGGAAAATCTAGATAAGTCCATCAGGAAACACACAAATACAGGCATTAGATTACATAAATCTAAATAAAGAACTAGATTATATCTTCGTGCCTGATTGTGATGGGATATAAGCAGGTGTGTCCAACAGTAGATAAGAATTTGTTTCCTCCTCTGCAGAAAGGGATTAAAGTTTAGTAAAGGGTCTAAATAAAAATATCAATGAATGGAAACGAGAGCCTGAATCCATTAGAAAGCTGGACATCAATGTTAGTTCAGTAAAGACTGTCTTAGGTTTCACAAACTCTTCCCATATTCCAAGACCAAAAATACACTTCACAAAGCCACTTTGTTCTTGAGATTCCTACAGGCATTTTTATGTCTTTGATTCTATCCCCTTGTGAGCTTTACTTGAAGTTTCAGCTCCACAAGTGCCCAAGTCTAAATAATGGAAGCGAATTGATCAGAAATAGTACCTGCTGTTTACTCTCACCCTTTGCCTTTCACAGACTTTCGAGTAACACACAAAAAAATCTGGTTGGTAAAAATGGCACAGGCCTTCCTTAAAAGATTTTCTTCCCTTAAAAGGTTTTGTATAAAAATTCTGCTAGCCCCAACTGATGCTAGACTCCAGTTAGTAGAAAGGTTTCCTGCTGTCTGTAAATCTGGAGCTACACTTGATGTGAGTGGAGCTAAACTTTAGATGAGTTTCCTAACAAAACAGATTTCCATTTAGCTCATCTGTAAGAATAATTTCCAAGCAAACAGATCTGTGATGAGGCCACAGTTTTCACTTTGCAGGAGATTATTTCCATCTCATTTTCTTTGCTCCGGAAGCATCAGTTCTCATGCAATGTGTTCCCCCTTCTCTGCTGAGGGCTCAGGTATCTCCACAGCTTCACAGCCTTTACCCACCTTTGTGATCCCCTGAACTGCATGTCCAGGTTGGCCTCACTGGAGCTGGGCACAAGAGCTGTTCTGGCCCTGTGGGCTGAGAGAAATACAGCAGCACTGCTCCATGTGCGCAGGGTGCTTGTTGGTGGGGCTTCATGCCCCTAGGAGCCCTGCGAAAACCCACGTCCCATCTGCAGTGCTGTGACTCTTGCAATCTCATGGACCAGCACATCCCTCATGGGAGACCTCATGTGTCTCTCTGCGTGTGCCCCTAATGCAATCCATTACTGCAGTGCCCTTCCCAGTGACTCACTGTACTTGTTTCTCCAGCAGGAAGAAAGCTTCAAGCAGGCAGACAACTAAAGCCACTGAGGTCTCAAATCAGTCAGCTCAAAATATTCTGTCATTTCTGGGAGAAATGTGCATTCTGTACTAACCCTCAAGCTCGATAATAGAACAAAATAAATTAGTTCACGGTGAGCACTATTTTGAAGTGACTAGTTCATTATCTCCTTGCCTAGGGCAGAGGATTGACAAAAGGAAGAAAGATCCAGATATTTTCTGGATTCTTCCTTGGGATAAGTTACAACTTTAATTAAAAATGCTGCCTGAGAAGATGGCTGAAGTGCAAAGCCTCTGTTGGTGCCCAGAATGGAAAACGTCTGTCTCCTCAAAGGGTAGCTGTGTGCATGCAGACTATGTATTGCTTTCTCTGTCTTGATTTGGCATGGGGAAATGGAATTATATTTATTTGTTTATTTTAAGAAGAAATTAGGAAATGTGCCTCCCATTCAGAAAAAAAAAAACAACCAACCAAACACTGCTTAAAAACCAGTGAGCACCTACTGTCTGTCAGCCGTAGTGAGCATTCCGGGTGCTGGCAGAAGTGGTGCTGGTCCACAAGCAGCCCATACATCACTAAGGGGCTGTTGGCAAGGCTGCAAGACGTTCCTCCCCTTCCCCACATGTACATCCAGCTCCGCCTACATGGCCTTCCCCTGCTCCACGGTGCTATTTGCAGCTGGAGTCAAAGCCTCACGTCCATATGCATTCTAAACTGTCCCTTTGAGACAGGCTGGCAAAGAAAACACCACCAGGCTTGGCGATAAATGAGCTGTTTTTGGAGGTGGCACCTGTGCTGAAAAGAGCACCCAGTGATTTCATTCCAGTGTAACCTCCTGCTGAAGTCATGTGAAATATATGTATTTTGTTAATTTTGTCTATTTGGGGATCATTTTCTTCATTTAGAGTAAAGATTATATTTATGGGACATATAAGCATTTTTCTGGGTATGGCAAATGGGCAGCACCATCCTGCACACCTTGAATGCTGCTTTGCACTTTTACCCAAAAACCCTGAAAAAATTAAATAAATATACATGAGGCAACAGCTGCTTTCTTTCTTTCTTTCTTTCTTGAATGCCAAATGCAAATCCAATTCCTTAGCTCCTCAAACTGTTTTCAGTGATTTCTGTCCTAAAGCTGCTTTGCTGCTATAATCTGCTTCTTCAGAGCTAATGCAAGCAGTCACAAGTCCTCTCTACTGGGGCAGGATTGCTGAGAACTTTCCATGGCATTCAGGATGTGCTGCTGATTCCTAGACTGATTCCTTCTGCTTATATAAAATTTGCTCCTTGTGGGCAGTCGTGAATATATTTGTGATAAGTGCTTATTGCATGGGTTCTTCCTTTGCCTGGGAATGAATGTATTGGAGGCCACAGATGTGCAACATGTACCTGCAAGTCCCTTCACATCATGAGAAGGTAGTTGCATTCACAAGCCCTCCCATCCCTTCAGGTTTACTGGTTCCACATCCAGCAGAACATTGCAAAGTTGATTCTGAAGCAAGATCAGCCAAATAGAGGGTTTAGAAAACAGGAGCTAAAATGCTGACCTCACTTCTCATGAGGTGTCATAGAGGAGTGCAGCACTGGATTATATTCACTTGCTTGGCCTGACAAATAAGCTATAGGTATTTAACCTGCCGGACCTTCACAAGCTCAGGGGCTCCGTTCACATTCATCTCACTGTACTGAACATGCTAGAAGGACACAAACTGTGTGACCTAGAGCCCAATCCAGGAGACGTGGGTGCTGGAGACTGCTCCCCACTGTGACTGATGCTTGTGGGTACTGATGAGGGCTCCAGAAAAGGCTGTCTTCTGGAGGCCATGTCAGCAAGCGGATGACAAGTAAATGACAGATACCTCTAGAGAAGCAACTGTGATATTATGACTGGGAAACTCCTAACACAAGCACTGGTGTTACACACTATATCCAAATTATCAACACATCTGCTGTATTGGGATGATGTACAAAAACTGACTTGGCCTTTTTTACAGATACTGGCACAGGCTACAGCTTTATTGGGTCATTATTTGCAGTTTAGTGAGGATGCATTCAGTCACTTAGGTGGCAGTAGGCATTTAAGAGTTTAAATAATTGCAAAGTCACAGGTTCTTGACTGCAAATACCAAAAAGGCCATAGATTATATAAGGGAAGAATGGGGGGAAATCTCAATTCTGTAAAATGTGACCTTCCAGGAACAGAATTTATCTTGTAAGTTATTCAGTACAGTATTTCCACTTCATTTTTTATTTTTTTACACTACTTAAGACAAAGAAATGGCATGAACTCATCTTTGAGGTATCAGGTTATCCACAGGAAGATTTAAGCTATCAGAGTCTTTTATACACCATCAGGCACAGCTATTCCAGTGATATATTGCTCTTTTCTGTAAGACAGTAATAAACAAATGCATCATATTCTTTACCCTCTTTGCAAAACACAGATACAATTGATGCTATTTCCTTGAGGAAAAAAAGAGTGTAAATAAAAAGAAGTAGCCAAATTCTTGAATTGCGTAAACTGGCTTAAGCTGCAAGTTTTAAAACCTTTTAGTGTCCTGTATCACTCTTAATAAATACTCTAGTAGACCAAATTAGAACTAGGAACACTGACACAAAACTGAGGGAATTTTGGACTCAGATTCTCAAAGACACTTCGTTCAGCCTCCTGAGTTCAAGGTTGATAAGGCTGAAGTGTTGCAGAGCAACACATAAAAGCTCTGTTCATAACAAGCCCTTTGTGTCACACAGTTTTAATTTATTGTGGGGCACAGACTCTGTGTTTTGATGCTGAAAAATGCTGTGAATAGAGTTTGCAAAAATTCAAGACTGGAAGGTCAAATTCTTTGTTTGGGATATACACTAATTCATGCCTTTAATGTGGCATAGCTACAGCATATCAGAAATAGACCAGTTAGATTAATTGTACTTCAAATTGAATTTTGGGCAGGAAAGTCAAGGAGCAGAGAGAAAAGAGTTCTTATTTCATGGGAACATATTCCTCCATTTCTCTGTAATTTCTGCCTGCAGAGGGGTTCTTTTTCTTGTCAGACACCTGCTACTTTGCTGAGTAATACAGGCATTAAAGGCTCCTCTACACCTTCCCATCCATTTCTCACTTTTGAACAAAGCTTCGCATCAAAACATGCATTAAAATTGGAATAAATACCAGACAATAAAGTGTTCAAATGGTACATCTAAGTGACTGTAAAAGCAGCGCCATCATCTTTAGCCTGTTAAACCCAGGTTCCAAAGGTACACTGAAGAGTGCTACTTCTAGCTCTCCCAGACCACATCAGTGCTTGCTCTTCACCCTCTGCATTGTTGAGGTAAGAGCAGATGAGATAAATCTGTTTTAGTTTGTCCATAGGATAATTACTTGAGCTTTAGGTGAAGCATGCAGAAAATACCAATTTTATTTAATGATTTGTAAAGTGGTTAGATCCAGAAGAAATGGGACAGGTTAGATCATGTTTCTAGATGACCAGGACACCATTTTGCAGCCTCCACTGGGATAACAGCTCAGTTTCTGGTTGCATAATTCATTTTTATCCTGCCCAGCTGCATATAAAGGTTAAAAAAAGATATAATTAGTCTCCTTCTCTGTTCCCACCTCTGGCCCACACAAACCCTGTCTCTTATTCAAACCTGTCATTGTTAGCAGTATAATCCAGGTCTCCTGAAAAGAGATAGCAATGAAAAAAATTATGGTAATTTAATTCAGAATGATCTTGCCTTTGTAGTTTTCACATTACTTTTGCAGATACATCTATTAATAACCTGTAGGAATCAGCTTCTATTTACGTAGCACTTTTCTTCCCAAAGGGTCTCTGAGTGCTTTGCTAACCTTAGGGATCATTTCATTCTCTCCTGACAAATGAGGCTCAGTTTCACTTTTATGGCAAACTTCGGGCAAAGGATGGGGAGAGAAGAATACTGAGCCTGCCCCTCCACACTCTGCAGAGCCACCAGCTCCCAAAGTGGGGTGCAAGTGCCCAGCAGAAGGTCTCCTGCCCCACACAGGTGTGTATTGCTACTCCAGTGCCTGAGGATCATTTTGTCTTTCTCTCCCTGCTTCCCCTCTGGCTGCACAGAAGGAGCTCCAGCAACCAAGGAGATTCACACAGTTCCTGTGTGGTGATGCTCCTAGTTCCCACTCCATCAGCACTGAGCTCTTCTTGAGCAATATCTATGGTGTCAAATGAATAATTTATTCAGTTCAATCAAAAAGCACTGGAACCCTCTGGGATTGCTGGGGAGAGAAATCTCGCATGACTGTTACTGCTGTTTCTCTGTGGGTTTTTTGGGGGGCTAAGAGGGCACCCACAGGCACCCCCAAAACTAGTTCTCCTTGTTCTAGGTGCTGTAGTGACATCCACAGAGTTGTAACTCAGTGCTACCCAGTTAAAGGACAAAAGGAAATACATACATGTTGAAATACAGGAAATTCCACTTAAGTATGGATGGTCAAAGACTGGCACAGGTTGCCTACAGAGGCTGTGGAATCTCCATCCTCAGAGATATACAAAACCTGGCCAGACCTGGCCCTGAACAATCTGCTCTAGATGACCCAGATTAGAGCAGGAGGGTTGGACAAAGTAGTCCGGTGATCCCTTCTAATTTACCTATTCTGTGCTTAGCTATTCTTGCTTGTATAGAGCAAAATGCAGGACATATGCCCAGATATTTGCCATCACAGGTTGAAGATGAAGGAAGAAGGGGCAGAATGAAGCATCCTGTTCTGCCCAGTTACCAGGCAGGTTGCTCAAAAGGATTAGGATTCCCTCCAGGGCCTTTTCTGATACGATGTTTCGCTAGACCATGCTGGGGACAGAATACAGAGGGCCAGGAACTGCCTCCCATTCGGAGCTCAGTTGTTACAATGAGCTTCAACATTGCTCACTGCATGTTGCAGCCTGGCTTTTAAAGAAAACTCAGGGGAAAACGAAAATAAGCTTTCATATGAACATAATATTACCTGTAAACAATATAGATATGAGTGTATGTGTATTTATGGGATCCTCCTGCCTCAGGCATAGGCGTTCAACTCTTGGAATAGTTTCATGGGCTACCTATGTATAAGAGCACTGCCAAAGTTATCATCCATATAATTTTCTGGTGCCTGTTGTAAGTTCTTTGAAATGAGCTGAATAGATCCAGGTGCAGTAAAACTACAGGTATGCCATTTATATAAACAGTGATCAACTTCAGTGGTGAGCTCCTGGAGATCTTCATTTAGTACTGACAGTCCCTGTGGGACTCAGGAGTAAATACTTTTTGTGAAACAAATACTTTTTTGAAGGGATTTGACTTCAAAAGTAGTTTCTAGTAGCTGAAAAACATGACCCAAAAATTACTTCTGAAATCACAGAGAACACCATTATTTCATCAGGTACCTGGCTGTATTGCAAATGAATTTATGGTTGCAGGCCTCTCCACTCTTCTGTCTTAATCAGAAATCTCTCTGTCAAAACCAACAGGATGATGCTGATGTAAGCCCTGTAATCTGACCTTTAGAATAAGTTGTTTAGCATTCCTCTCCATACCTTTTTGTAGCCCTGGCACACTGGACACTGTATGTTATGAGGACTAGAAGAGTTGGACCATCTGTGAGTGACCAGATGTGAAATCTCTATGAAGGATTTTTCTAACACAGCTAACAATCAGGGCAGTGTTAGGTGTGTGAATGAGCCAAAGGCATGGCCCATAAAGTTGATACAAAATGTGTCTTCGTCGAAATCAAACCATTTAGTAACAACGGGCAACTTTCTAGTTCAGTTTTCAGTGACGTAATCAACCCTCTCACCTTTTTAGTTTTGTTGTGCTCTTGTAGAAATGCTTAGTTTAATAAAATGCTTTTGGTGCTATTGCTTGATCACTGGCTTTTGTATGTACTATCTTCTGCATTTTGTATTAAATAATTAGAAAATATATAAACATGATATTGTAGATGTGGGATATTTGAGACGTTATTTTGATGAAAAGTCTATGCAAAATTAATCAAGATAGTACAGCTGGCACAAAGCAGTTTTTGTTATTGACATGACAGCAGTAAGCCAGCTCTTTAAAATCCATATAATAATAGCTTGGAAACAAATTTCTTTTGAGTTTTAATTTCCTGAGTAATTTAATTATTCAGTTCTACTTCAGAATGATTTTATATTCATTTATTTAAGGTCAGAATTGCCTGTGGAAGAGGCCTCAGCCTAAACCAGTTCTAATTATAGTAAACAAGAATTTTCACAAAAGAAGCTCTACTGCCTTGAAACTGTTTTTGGACTTTGCCTTTGAAGATGCCTTTTTCAAGAGTATCTCAATCTCCTCCTTTCAAGAATGACACAAAAAAAATACAGTTTTTGTGTCAAATTTTCGTCCAAGGACTGTCACAAGACCACCTGTGTCAGTTAGGCCTCAGATTCAAGTTTTACAGACAATTTTGCTTAAATTATGTAATTCTCTTTTACCATTGGGGAAATTCTTATACCATATCATGTCAGTGTTTGATGCTTAAAGACACTATTTTGAATAAGGAAGTAAGGCTACAAACTTAACTGTATTAATTTTCACTTATCAGTAGAGCCTCAGTGAGTCCTGTTTATTAAACTCATTTTTGTTCCTTATTTGTGTGTTCAAAGGTATAAAATTATGCAACAAAAATAGCATCAGCATTTGTACAATCTCTAGAGAAAACCAACTACCAGTGTACTTGACAACAGGGAGAACAGCTGGAGATTCAAATACCCACCTCCTCCAACAACATGAAACCCAAAAATCCTGCCAAACTAAGACTAATGCTCCATACTTTTTCCTAATTTTTTCCCTACAACATGGTTTTCTCTGTAAGACACAGAGAAAACCCCTATTTTTTCGTGGTTGGTTTTTTGGGTTTTTTTTTGTTTGTTTGTTTTTTGGTGTGTTTTTGTTTTTGTGGGTTTTTTGGTTAAAATATGGCACTAAGCTCTGTATTTCCGCTTATGCAATTACCAGTTTAACAAGCAACTACCTTTACTTAACATTCCTGCAGCTTCCTTCTTATCACTGCTGACATATCAAATCTGTCTTCCAATTTGTAGGCTAGAGGCAGGGGTAATAGAAGTGAGATAAAAATGCCCCTAAACTGAGACTGTGCTCCTTGTCTCCTAGGACCAGCCATTCATTAAATCCATTTAAGCAGAGTTGGCAGAAAGTGAAAATGAACTCTAACAGGTCACTTTGCCTAGTGAGAGATGTGTAAATTGGAGTCCCAGTTTCGCTGTCTCAGAACTGGAGGTACAAATCATAGAAGAGAAGGACTGGGAGTAGTGGTTCAGATACTGCAGGCAGAAAACCTCTGCTGCCTGGGGAAACTTCTGCAGCCTCTAAGTGTGTGAGTCAGGGTCCAGCCTTCTGAGCAAGGATTTGACACCAGCATACTAGAAAACAAAAACTGCACAAGGATGATAGCACAGCAAAGCTGAAAACAAAAAGTCCAAGAATTACAGTGATTTTTTAAATAGTCATATTGTTACATTGTATATATTATATGGCTCTGCACATAAAGTGTCTCTGAAATCCGTTCAGAGACACTTCAGAAGTCATGATCAGTGGATTAACATCTATCACTCTGTAGCACAGAGAAGCCATCTGCTTTGCAGTAGGTAGGAAAATGTGTATTGACAGACAACAGGGTCAAGAGAGATGCATCAAAATCAAACACAAAGGCATGGACATAAGTTAACAAAAAGGAAATTGCGGAACTTCTAAACCAGGGTATTCAGGTAATCCTGAATCAAATCTCTGAGCAAACTGCTTCCCTGTGGAATATAATTCTTTCTCTTCTGGCATTGTACTTGTACATATGCAGTAACGCTGGGAAAACAGATTTTGATCTAACTGGCTGCTTGCAGGTCTATTGATCTGGCATGAAGCAGAAGATGCAGCCAATGAGTATTTTATGTCAGGGATGAGAGCTAATTCAATATTTAAATATGCAGACAATACAATAGAAATAATATTCTCATAAGGCATTAGGCTAATTGAAGTATTATAAACTCTCGCACAGATTATCCACTTTATTCTAGTGGCCCAGTGGTGTCAGCATCCCTGACCGTCATGGCACATGAAACAGTAAAATCCCGTAGAGACTAATTAAATTTTCCTGTCTTGCAATAAGAATACAGGGGATTATTTTTAAATCCTATTTTTATGTCTATGATTTTATCCAGCTACAATGGATGTAACCAAAAGCACAAATATGGCTACGCCACCTTCTCATAATCGAGAGTCTGGGATTTGTATAACAGAGGACCATCAGCACAGTTTGTTGACTGCAGCAGGGTTAGGGCATAGTGTATGGGTATAGGTGAGAAGAGAAACAAAGCCTTCATTCATAGCTAGAACTCGAGAAGAGGAGCCTGAATACAGTTATGACAGATTACCACCTACCAGTCTTCATGAGAAGATAAAAGTCCAATTGTCAGCTCTAGCACTTTACAGCAGCATAGTGAAAAGAGCCAAGGGCAATTGCAATGATGTGGGTGATGGACTTGTATATATTAGAAACAGTAGCATTTGACATGATGGTTTAAGCAAGAAATCCCACAAACTAATTTAAGATACATATCTTAGGGCTGAGATGTGTATTTATTCTCTTTAATTTGCAGAAGCGAGCCAAGGTATCATAAATATCCAGGCACACCTTTAAAACGTGGTCAGTTCAGCAACGAACCAGGCATATAACATCAGAGGCTATATTTCCTACTTGTTTTGTGATTATCATTTCATGAAAAGAGCAGGTAGAGCTGAGTGAACATGAAACTCTTAGAGAGCAAGCAGTTTGTACTGCATGTATTTTCTAAGCATCTCCTTCTGCTTCAGAACATTGGGAACATTTGCATGAAAATAGAAAATCTTTTTCTCTGAAGAGCTGGTGCTCCTCTGCTGCTTGTTCAATGCATCAGGCTTACAGGCATTTGCTCTTAGTCACGTACCCCTGCACTAAGGTTGAGCCCGTAATACCATACAGAACAGCACTTGTGAGTGCAGGGTCCTGCTGAAAGCAATCAGCCGCTTTGTTCATGTGTTACTTGGTTGGACTAGGACAAGAGTCCTTTTAAAGTTAGGAATTAAAGCTCTGACTCCCTTGACTTCCATGAAGCTGCTTCAGCTTAGCAAAAGTATAAGTCTTGGGGTCTGAGTGAGTAATTATGGCCCATACTGATGGTGGCCATTGCTGGGAAAATAAGTAGTGTGAACAAGCAAATTCCCTGGAAATTAAGAATATTTTGTTTCCTTTTAAATCTGGTTTTTATCTAACTCAGAAACAGCTGACAGGTTTTTTTGAGTATGACATTAGTAGGTCTCTTCTGTTTTGAAAATAATAATGATGCTGGACTGATGAGCAGAATGGGAAGTATTAGCACCTTCCCTTTGGCAGCTCAGGACTGATTCCCAGCTGAAGGAATGGGTGGGCATCGGGCTAGCTGTATCTGCCTGGATGACTCAGCCTCATTCGCTGGCATTGACATGTCCTCAAAGAGTTAATGCTGTTCTGCTGACTCACTGAAGCAGATTAATCTCTTTTCCAGTTTGATGTACAGCAAAAGTGTCTCACTGGAGAAGGGACAGCCGGCAAGGCTCGTAACAGGGGCGCACGTATAACTACTCTGCTGACCACCACAAGTGGTACCTGTGTGCTGCTTCAGAATTCAAGCCTGTTTCTGCAAACCAACAGCTTACAGCAGCTCTGAGAGCCACAGTCGAAGGTGTTGATGCACAGTCTGGAGGCAGGGAGGAGTTTAATTTTTACTGCTAATTTTACTGATGATGTTGATGCTGCTGTACTTCAAATGTCATTGATTTGTTTCATACAGCATCTCCAAAGTATCACAGTTCATCTCAGCTTCCTCTGCTGAAGGTCCTAGCCGAGGCCAGTACATCTCCCCTTTTGTAATCCTTCTCTCTGGCTACACCATCTGGAACTGTTCATTCATTTGAACACATCCCTCTTTTTCCACAGTTCTCTCGTCATTTCTCCTCTTTTGCTGCTCCAAATGCAAACTCCTTGTTCTCACTTTCAAAGCCTTTCACAATTTAATCACGCCTCATACCAGTTCTGGTATTTGTTATCCTTCCACCCATCCTCACTTTGTTGATTGCAGCCTCCACTCTTCCTTCTTTATTCTACATTTTCCTTTATGGCTGGGGACAAAAACCTGCAGTGAAACCAGTAAAGTCCATGCTGTAGACTCCCTCACAATGTCTCTGTCATGTATCATAGAGCACTGAAGAACCAGCTAGTAACAGAAAGACAGGATGGTCAGGGCTGCAGGTTGGCTAAGGAGATGCACGCAGGATCCCCTGAACTCAGATCCTCTTATTCTCACTTATTTTTTTAAAAAGTTCCTTAGGATATAGACTGCCATCGACAATGGCAGTGTTTGTGTGTTTTGTGTGCAACAAAACAAGTTTCAAATGACCTGTGAACTAGCTTGTCTTCCTCTCCTGTGGAACAGGATTGCTTCACAGTCCAAGTGCCTTGCAAATTCCAGGGAAGCAGGGGTGTATATTTCACAGATGCACTTTAAAACCACTGAGAGTCTGAGGCGACATCGGATGTAAGTGCCAAACTGACATCTGCTTAGTGCAGGCTAATCCCAGACTTTTTCACCTGTCTCTTTTTCTCTACAGAGATAAATAACATTAAAGACAAGCCCTAGAGCCATGTTCAGAACAGGCTGGGAAACAAAGTATTTGTAGAATTAAATGCTTTCCAGGGAGCTATTTTTCGATGTATTATTGCAGTAAATGTTTAGATTTTCCAAAGACAAACTCATAAAATAGTCATTAAACAATGCTATTTTATGTACAAATATTTTGCAGAACAATTTAATATGTAATCACATCAAATGTTTTTCCATTCCTGCTACCTCCACAGCATCGGCATTAAACAACTACTGCTTTACTGGATCTCTTTTCCTTCAAGAATGGCTGTGACACCTCACGGCTTGCCCAGAATCCCAGAGATCATTTAGATGTTCAGAACATATGTGCGTCAAGAACACATAAACTTTGACACCTGGTCAAACCCACCCTACAGCAGCCTTTAGCAACTGGTAATAACTAAGCCTGAGTCCTGCAATGTGTATACTCCGGTGGGAACAAAGTTCTTACATTGCCCTTTAGCCCTATCTGAGGTTTCTTTAAAATGACCCAGATTGCTGTTCTCTCTATCTGCACCACTTAATTTGGATTTATCTTTTTTTCAACATATCAGATCCTAAATTTGCCAGTTTAAGCCAAGCTCCAACACTGGATAGGTTGGCTGGTGAAATAAATACGAGGCAAATAGATTATAAATATAGTCAGGCTCCTGGCCAATAAAATATAAAATAAGCAAGTGTCGTAGTTACAAGACGAAATAAATATAGTCCAGGGCTCAATATTGCTTAAGCTTTAGAAGCTCAGTTGGGCACTAGTCTCACATGAGTGAGAGTTTTGATCAACCTGCAAGTGAGTACCTAGGCAAGAACATGAATCCAGTCTTCTGGAACACTGCTTCATGTCAAATCCGATCTTAAAAACTTCATTGTAAAAATGGAAAACATGAAAGTACTGCATTTAACACTTCTGGTAGGCCAACTAGACCTCTTCAACCTATATTACAGGGGGGTTTTATATTTTGCTTTTACCTCAAGATCGCCTTCAGCTGTGGAGGTGCAAAGTTTGTTCCTTGGGATACTCTCTTATACCCATTCCCACAGAATATTTTTTCCTGTTTTTTTCCTTTTGATTTTTGTCTAAAAGCCTCAACCTATATAAAGCATGCTACAAAAAAAGTTCTGAAAGTCTATTAATACATTCCCATTAGCATTCTCTGCATATATTTCACACTGATCTTTAGAATTGGAAGTGTTTTTAGTCTGTGCTCGTACAACACACAGCCTAGTGGAATACCAAAGATGAGTTCATAAGTACCCCTCACAGCTCCCAGAGCCCTCATCCAGCAGGCCCTCTCTTTTATTGATACCACCTGATGCTCAGAAAAATGTTTTCCTGATTTCTAGCAATCGTATTTACAGATGGATTCCGCTTTGTAGTAACTGCCATGGGTAACTCCTCCTCAGTAGTCCTTCTAGGAGCCCTGATTGGTGGTTGCTTTCCCTTGGTCCACACTTCCATCATCAGCGTGGCTTGCAGACCGTGGGAGCCCCACCAGAGCCCATTTGACATCCAGTAAATAGCCCTGGTCATCACTGCTCAAACCCCTTCCCTTGCCTCACTTGCTCAGCTACGCAGGTACAGCTTTTTGTAGGTGTGTGTGGTGATCTGGATAAGGGGTTAAAGACTGTGGTTAAGGTTGGGCTGAAAATGTTTACAGTTTTTTAATTAAATAGGGCATGATTATCAAAGTTATTTTAAAATTGCAGTCATCTGCCCCAGCTCTTGCACGTGGGTCATCTTATGGCTTCGGGGACATCTGTTTGTATTACTGAGAGGGTGGTGCAGAGGCAGAATCTGCTGCTGATAGAAATGCCTGGGAAATGATGAGCTTAGTGTCTTTACTGAGAAAGATGTGTTGACTTCTCTGGAGAGATTATGCCCTTGTTGTTGGCCTGCTTGCCAATTGGCTGTTCCCTGTCTGGGCTTCTGATGTTCACGTAGAGTGGTACAAACCCCTGGTTTGTTGTGTGCAGCACATGATCTCTGTTCTCTGCAGATAAATCGTTCTGACATGATGTAGCAGTAGCAAGCTGCTTAGTCCGAACAGCTTCTGTTATCTATTTCAGAAGCTTCAGTGGCCTTTAAGTATTTCATCACAAATAATTTCTGGCAAATCCACAAGAATACCAAGCAAAAAGGAGGAGAGTGAAAGTCCTGGCTACTGTACTTACAAATGAAAAACACCTCGGTGGGCAGTACGAAACATCCCTTAGCTCCTTCCTCAACCAGCAAACCACTGATTATCGATGACTCTTCAAAGGACTCATTCGACAGACATTACATGATCAGTTCATTTCCTTGCATTACTCTGAGACTTTCCCCCTGCATCAGCTGGGAAACCACTAGCCAACCAAGCCTTCTAAATTGTATCACAGAAACATTTTTTCTCAGCTAGGAACAAGTATATCTCTAAGAACAATTCCCAGGATGATTTGATCCTACTCCTTTCACAGAACTGAAACTGCTTTATTTTCTGAGACAACTCAAGAACCACCTTCTTTCTCCTGGCCCAGCCTCCCTCTTCAGCTGTTGACTGTGAAATTTTCCTTATTTACCTGGCACTTTTACAGAGATTGGTAATGCATCACTATACTTGCTCCCTACATCTTTTTTCCTGTAATTTGACAGTAGGAGTCTTTCCACAGAAAAAATCTCTGTGATGTACTCCACTACTTTCCTGTCATCTCTCCCACATTCAACTCCTTTCAGAAATGACAACCTCAAAAGCACGTCCTCTGTCAAGAAAAGTTCCACAGTTACTCCCTTTCCTCAGCGCATATCCACACAAGTCAGCTGAATTGAGAAACACTGCCTGACCATCACAAGCTTTGAACTTGAATGCAACGACAGATTTCTTTCTGGAATCAGTATCTGCTTAGGATCAATTTTCACAAGTTGCAATGAGACCTGAGGCTCTGAAACAGCACCCTCATGAGAAGCAATTTTAATGGCACTTGGGCAGAAATACTTATTCTTGATTTCATCTTACTTGAGGTATTTCACAAGCAATACTTTATTAAAAATGCTTAGTTAAGATGTCACTAAAACAATTCCAAAGATTCTGGTCGTCCTTTACTATTAATCTTTACCCTTCCAACAGCTCTGCAGTCTGTCCCATGAAACTCCTACTGTCTTGTTACCTCATTACTCCCTTCTAAAATGTTATCATTATAGCCCACTTCACAACTCCTCTACCATACTGTCAAATGCTACTGTCACCTATGGCACATGCTATAGTTCTAGTTATGGCTATAGAATCAAACCTGCAAAACCTACACTCTGATCTGCCTGTGACATGTAGGTCACCTTTGGCTGGCCCCCAATATCTTTATGCTTCAGACTCCCTAGCCATAAAACTACTTTGTTCTTTGAGATTTGTGGCTGAAAACAGCAGAGTAGAGCTATATAATAATTCTGCTTACAAAGTTTTCAAGTGTGCTGTAACCTCTTTGAATAACTGAATCCATGCAGAGATTAATTATATCTGGTAGCACTAGAAATAAAGTATCTGTAAAGGACCCTGCTGGACAGTGCCTTTCAATCAATGATCTAACACACTTTCTGCTTCTTCCACCCACTTGGTCAATTATTCCTTGATGAAGAGGAATAGGTATGAGGCACCCATGTATCTTCAACCTGAAATAAATTGCTGTCTTTTAGCTCTTTGCTATGGAGGTCTAAATGACGCTGAATGCACTTAAATTTCCTGTGGCAGGTTATCTTTCCTTGCAGAAAAGGCAACTTAGCTCAAGTCTTCCCCCCTCCAATTTCTTTGCAAATACCCCTGACTGCATTCAATTGGATGCCGGGAGTGGAAACCAAAAGAACTGAAGCTTTGCCTGAGAACATTTGCCACCCACATACTGCAACAGCGTTCAGGAGCTAAATCTTATTTATGAAGCTTAGTTTCATTTCCAGTCCTTTGTGCCAAAAATCCCAATGCAATGTAATTTGTGCACACAGAGGCCACACAGTTTTGGCATTACTTGCTACACATTAGCCCTCTCTTAATCTGGTCTGGGGCCTATAGACATACTACAGCCCCACAAATGTATGGGAGTGTGGATATGACAAACAACATCAGGAGAAGCATGTGGAGACACATTCAACAGGCAATAAAAAAATATCAGAGAACGCTTAAATAAGACACACTGAGGAATGTATTAACTGTATTGCAACATTTGAGCACGAGCCCAGAACTGGATGCAGGCAGCTTGCTTTGAACGTTTCATCAGGCATCTTTCTCTGTAGTAAGCAAAACCAAAAACCTAGCCAAACTATAGGTAGCCAGTACCCTTTGGACTGTTTGGGACCAAACACAAACACATTTTGCTACTCAGATATCTTCTGAATAGAAAGCAAACAACTCTGGATTTTGTCATGATATATTTAGGCACAGGTTTTAAAAGAAAACCGATTCACTACCTTCATTCATGTTGAATAATATCAAATTTAAAATTCACTCTCTACCCATGTTCACTACCCTCACTCACCTGAAGGACTTGAGGCTGATATTACAGGAACTCATTTGCCAAATGAGAATGTGTCCATGTGTCACTTTGACGTGGGAACACGTCTGACATAGGACCAATGCCAGTCTCAAAGGAGAGCCTTATGGACTTCAGTTCTATCCTTTGGGAAAGAGTAGTGTATTCCTTTAGCATCTCTATTTGTCAAAAAAGGGCTGCAAAGACAAAGAAGACAGTCTCAGTTCTGGATGTCTGCCAGGATAATGTAACTCTATCCTATCTTCTGCTCCAACTAAAGATTGAGAAACGTTTGTGTCGTTAGTTCTGGCCGTTCCTGAGGTTCCGACTGTCAAACCGCAACACAGCAAGCCTCAAACCGTGTCAAGAATAATACTGTAACTAGCACAGGATCACAAAACAAGCTGGAGTACCTAGTCTGATTGTAAACGATCGTGCTTATAAAGCAGCGTTTCCAAAACGCTGCCAAATCTCACGGCTACCACGCTTAGGAGCTTTGCGCTGCTTGTAAGCAGCTTCCTCGTTTAAATCATTGCTACAAGGACCGACAGCGCCCGTCGGATGGACGGGATGCCTGTGGTCCAAGGCCAGGTTTGGACACCGAGCTGCGGGAGCAGATCTTGCAGCCGAGTCCGGACTGGGAGGGCACCGCTGGGGACGGCGCAGCCACCGAGTTTAAACTCCCTTTCTCCGGGTCTCCCGTCCCGTCCCGTTCCCTTCCGATAAAGTCGCAGTGAAAGCGTGTGCAGCTCTGCAGTTCCTGGATGCTATTCCCGCATCCGCGCCCCGCACCCCGGCCCGGGGCGGCGGCGGGAGGACGCTGCTCGCTGCCAGACCCTTCTCGCCCTTGCCCACCGCCGCGGGTGCGGCGGCGGCGGCGGCGGAACTGGGAGGCTCCAGCTCTCCCCTCGGACACGGGCGCGGGGTACCGGCGCGGTGGCGGCCCGGGAGAGGGGTCCCTGTGGGGAGAGGGTCCCCGGCTGAGGGGACAGGGGCGGCCGCTGCCGGCCCACGACCCGGGGAGAGAGCGCTGCCTGCCCGGAGCGCGGCTGCCCCGGGCCANAGGAGGCGGGGGAGCCGCTGCCGTCACCGAAGCTCCCGGCTCGCTCGGCTCGTCGCCGCGGCAGCCCCAGCCCCGCTCCCACCCCCTCGCCTGCCTCCACCCTCCTTCCCTTTCTCTCGCTCGCTCCGCGAGAGCACTGTGCCTCCTTTCCCAGATGGCAGACGGCAGCGCCATGCAGCCTCCCGTTCCTCCTCCTCCTCTCCCTCCTCTCCGGCTCTAAGTTAATGCCATGCTGCCGCTGCTCTTCCCGGCACTGCTGGCCGCCTGCCTGCCGCCCTGCCCGGGCTGGAGCCCCTCGGCGGCTGCCAGCGGGCAGGAGGAGCAGGAGCAGGAGCTCTTCTTACCCCCTGCCAACTCCTCCTCCCGCTCCTTGGCCAGCCTCGAGATGGACCTCGACGGGGCAGCGAGCAAGGAGGAAGGCAGCACCGACAGCCCGGGCACGCCGGCTGCTCCTAGCCAAGAGCCTTTCCCTTCCGCTCCCACCACCTCCGGGCAGGAGCAGCAGGAGCAGCAGCAGCGTCCCCAGCCGCAGGGGCAGCCTCAGCCCGCCGAGGACCCGCACTGCAACATCAGCGTGCAGCGGCAGATGCTGAGTTCCCTGCTGGTGCGCTGGAGCCGCCCGCTGGGCATCCAGTGCGACCTCCTGCTCTTCTCCACCAACAGCCACGGGCGGGCCTTCTTCTCCGCCGCCTTCCACCGCGTGGGGCCGCCGCTGCTCATCGAGCACCTGGGGCTGGCGGCCGGCGGCGCCCAGCAGGACTTGCGCCTCTGCGTGGGCTGCAGCTGGGTGCGGGGCAGGCGGGTCGGGCGCTTGCGGGGCGCCGCGCCCCAGCCCCCCCCCGCCGCNACCCGCCGGCGGCCGAGCCCGGCCAGTACTGGCTGCAAGGGGAGCCGCTGAATTTCTGCTGCCTGGATTTCAGCCTGGAGGAGCTGAAGGGCGAGCCGGGCTGGCGGATGAACCGCAAGCCCATCGAGTCCACCTTGGTGGCTTGTTTCATGACTCTGGTCATCATCGTATGGAGCGTGGCCGCCCTCATCTGGCCCGTGCCCATCATCGCCGGGTTCCTGCCCAACGGCATGGAGCAGCGCCGCGGCACCACCGCCGGCACCGCCACCGCCGCCGCCGCCAAGTAGCCTCTCCGGGTGACCCCCTTCTCTTCGTCTTGTGCTGTGGAGGGACGCGGGACGGACTCTGTCGTGTTTTTCTCGTTTGCAGAGTGCCACAGGTGCGCGGCGGAACGTGGGGCCGCCTCAGCGCCCGGCCCGGCCCCGAGGGCAGCGGCCCCGAGGGGACCAAATCATATGTGCGCGTTTTCTATCTTTAATACCCGTTTTAAACGAACCTTTTAGTTAAAAAAACAAACAAACAAAAAAACCCCAAACAACCCCCCCCCCAAAAAAAAAAAACAGGCAAGAAAGAGCCCCCCTAAAAATTCAGTGGAGGAAATCAAAGACCCTCCTATTCGGCTGCATTTGTTGTCAGAGTAGCGTTTTTGTATAGGATGTAGTCTGAACGGGTTTTTCCTTTATGGACCGAAAGAGACGTCGCTCTTTGACAGAATGGAGAACCGAAGCGGTATATATATTGTTAATGCTGAAGCTGAACTTTATTGAACCTTTCACACTGTATTTCCTGGTTGAGATAGTGTCTATTTATTACTGTAGCTCCGCATTATTTGGCTTTTAATACAGAGGTTTTCTTTCTGGAGCCACTGTAGCCTTTTGTTGGTCTGTTTCCTCCAGGGTGGAACAGAGGGTTTGGCTGGCCTTCCTGTCTGCGAACCTGCCACGAAGCTGCTTTCCCCATGAAATGGTGTTACCAGGGCTGTTGGTGGCAAAATGAGAATCCCAAACCCTTTCTGACTGGTGTTTTCCCTATCTGTGCAGCAGATGTGGGTCTGTATGCCTACACCAGGGTTGGGTGGAGAGGGGTGGGGAGCACGGCTGTGCCAGCGATCCTCCAAGGCAATTTCATCTGCACAGCTCCACAAACTATAGCTTTCTCCTCGGGTTGAGGTGGGGTGGCTTCAGTCCTGGGAAGATGAGGCCCACTCTGAGTTATGCTAAACAGTGTGGGGCAAATCTCTGATTTCCACAAAGTTCATTTCTCAGAGCCAACTTAGATGCAGTGTATTTGTTGGAGACACAGTAATACTGTACCTCTTTTTCATCTACCAGTCTGCAGGGTTGCTCACAGCAAGTCTGTGGGGTGAGAAGGAAGGAGCTGCCAGTTCAGAACTAGAGTCCAGCTGCTGCTGTGCAAGCATGCAAAGAAGGAAGATTTCTTCTCTCTTGTTTGAGCAGTCAGTTGTGTAGCCTGCAATATCTTTTGTTGTATACTTCCAACTGTTTAGCCTTATAAAAAGTTGTTTCATTTGCCTTAGACATGATTAGTCCAGCTGAAGTTTCTAAAACCAAAATACGAGCTAAGTGACAAATATTTGCAATAGGAATTCTCATTCTTTTGTCAACATCAATGTACTTAATTGCTAGGAACTCATGAATTTGCTTGGGGGTAATTTGGTGTATTCCTAATCTATGGTGGAAATGACTGGATGAAAAGTCTGGAAGGATTCAATTTTTAGGATTCCCGTATTTTTTAATTGAGAACGAAATAAAATAAATGCATGCTCTATGTGTATGCTGTCTGGGGGAAAAAAAAGAAGAGAGTGAAGGATTGACAAACAGCAGAAATAAATCAAGATTTAAAAATGCTCCATGTTACTGGGCTGCCTCTACACCCACCGTTTCTCCTGTTAATCCTATTGTTGGGGTTGTCACTTGAGTAAACATTGCCGTTGCGTTGTTTTCAGAAAGTAGAGAATCTGGTCACTGTGAGAATGGTTCTCTTGACCTGTTGATCCAAAGGGCACCTGCCCCCGTATGCCTAGTTTAGAGAGTCGCTGTTTTCTTTCCTAGATGTGTAAAACAGTGTCATTTCCACCTTGTGCAAACTCTTGTGCGTAGACATTTGACGTGCTAGAGAGAAATTCTTTGCCTGTCATGTCCTGTGTGACAGAGATGCCCCTTCATACTGAAAGGCAGGGCTAGCAGGAAAACATGAAGGTACTGCTAACACCCTCTCAAAAGAGAAATGTTCTGCATATGGAATAGATCTCAGAAAACTTGCCATGCTAGGGAATAATTTCATCTTTTGAATGAGATGCATTTAGGTAGAGAGTTAACAATTTTTACTGGAAGTTTTTCTGGCTTTATTAATTCATGATGTATAGTCCTCACTGTGATCCAGGCAGCCTGTGGTTAAGCTCAAGGGTGGAATCTCTTTTTTGCTCATTCTTATTTCACCAGTGATGTGATACTGGGGGTTTTTTTCTGAATTGCATCAACATAAAAAAGGGAATGGTGTTACTGTCTGAAACAGCTTCAGTTACTAAAGGCTTACTATCTGCAGGTTATCTGCAGGTCTTGCAGACACTTAGCAGGTGGTACACCAAAACTGGTTTGTTTTTCTAACTTCTATCAATATCAGCTTGATTACAAACTTTGTGAATAGACAGTGCCACACGCAGAATATTTTGCTGCTTCACTTAAAAAACATGATACAAGAAAGGGATTTTCTTATAGTTATTCTTTAAGTACACTTGTAACTGGAGCTATTATTAAAAATCTGCTAAGACATGCGTGTTTAGAACACGGGGATGGCATTAAACAAGCAAACAGACTCGAAAGGCAAATCTTGTCCCGAATACAAAAAACTGCAATGTTTTCAGGGAGTACTGGTCTCAGACACAATGTGCAAAGAGCCCTTGTGGGTTAGGGAAGGTATTTTGTTAGATCACAGTATAACATAACTGCATAAGCATGTTCCCTTTGAAGAGACAGACCAAGTTTGTGTTCTGTGCCTTGAAGAGGAGTTTAAGGCACAGCAGGGGGCACAGGGATTCCCTGCTGTACAGGCTTTAGCCTGGATCCAGCTCCCCGAACCCTCCGGTTTCAGTGAGGCGGCAGCAGGGCTTCTCCTGTAAAGAACAGAGAGCAGAAACGCACTATGCAAACTGTGAGCTTTCTTCAGTCACTGTTACATCTAACATCAATAACTCTGCTCCTGTAGCTGTGGCTGCTACTGTGACTCTAAGTAAATGATAATTTTGAGTAACTTTTGCCTTCATCCATGGGAATTGCATCTGAATGCAAGCCAGAAGAGGCAAGCCCAGGACAATGTGAAATGATACATCTGCACACCAGCTAGTTTAGGATTCCAAGTTTAGACACTGAAACATCTATTTCTTCTCTTCTTCACTGGCAGTGGAGCTTTATTGTCTCTTAGCTGGAGTTGATTCTAAGTCATTTTTATTCATTTGGATTTACTTTTAAGACCAGCTGGTAGCAGGGTCAACATGAGAGAAGTTAGTCACCATATATAATCCTTTATGTACTCAGGGAGGGCATGTATTTCTATATATCTATCTACATATGAGGACTCACTGTGTAGAACAGAAAGTTAAAGCAGAAGTGAGAAAAGGGACGATGAGAAACAAATAATACTGAGGAAGTAGTACCGGTTTTCCTTCACTATTTGTTAGGTCGTGTTTCCTGGTAAGTTATCCTGACTTTATTTACGTCCAAGTGTTTGTTGGAAAGCAAGGGATACCTAGAAACAGAGGGAGTTTCTTGGTTTACTTTTTTAAATGTAATTCAACTCTATTACAGATTTTTGTTTTCATTCCAGAAACCAGGAACACTCCCGAGATTCAGCATTAGAAGGTACCAGGCTTGTCTGCTAGTGTTAGACTGGTACAATTTTTTTCTATATATTCAGACCTCAGAATTTAATCTCTCACCTGTTTTCTTAGTTATGTTTCATAGGTGCATTAGAAGCAGAAGTATACAGAGGAATATGTACTTTTAGCATGGACACAGTTTTGCTGTTACTTAGTGCCACACTGATTCCAATAATAAAAATATAAAAAATGTAGTACAGTATAATAATAGTTATATATTATGTAAGCACACTGTTGCTCAGTAGGTTGTCAGTAATCAAGCATTTCTGTATGTCAGGAGGTATTTGGATATTTGGGGCAACACTGCCATACTAGGTTAAATGTAAGAGTTGTTACTTATCCAGGGCTTAGTTCACCAGGGCTTTCGATGATTAATGCGACTGCAACAGCAGGACTATTTGTGCAGTGAATGTTACTCAATATGAGTAAGGGCTACTGAACCAGACCCTAAAAAACCCCTAATTAAAAGCTGTAGTTGGCTGAATAAGTATTATTCATCCTGACATCTGCTTGCTGAATAAAAGTATCTCCAGGGCTGACATGATGTGATCCCAGGGGCCGAACAAAAGCCTAGTGAAATCGAATAGTTAATTGAAGTTTTGTAGGACTGGAGATCAAAGGATTTATTTTGAAGATATATATATATATATCTAGATGTAAGGGTGGGTATGATGTTCTTGTTCCTCTGGTTTTTATACACGTAGTTTATAACTCCAAAGCCAGGATTTCTCAGTTCAATATAGGGCCTTGCCAGTTTGAAAGTTAGCTTCTTTCTGAAGTTAGTATGAAAATGTCAGTTATTTTTCAAGGAATTTTACTGAATAAATGTAAATTTTTTTCCGATATATTTCAGGGAGAGGCCTTGACTTTGCAAAAAACATTTGTAATGATTCTGGGAAAATGTGTAAATATCAAATCCCAAATGTATTCAGATTTCAAAGCGTAAAAAATCTTTTTAATCAGTAACTGATTTTTAAAAGCATATTTTTAAATAAAAAGAATCGGTTTCCATTTTTCCCCTCAGAAGCTGAACATTTCAATGAATATCAGAAGTGCATTTGAGTGTTTCACGTGATTTTGTATGTGATTTTTTGTGGAAAAAAATTCTCTTCTGTGATTTGGAATTGATAACAGCTTGTGACAGATAAGTTACTGTATTTCTTGTCCCATCTTCATAATAGTTCTGGTTAAATAAGTTTTCCAAAACAATTGTAAATCATAATAAAAAAAGAAGTAGCTTAGCCCATTTGTTGTGTTTCTATTCTACTGTGCAGAGGAACAAAGCAGTCTGGTATAAAATTTGGGATATTAAAGATGATTATTGGAAATATCTGGATGGTGTTTAATTAGATTTGTGGACAGGCTTCAGTCTCACAGTCACACATCCAACTTTTTATAAAGTTTGGGTTCATAACTCAGTGTGGCAGTTTGAGCATTTATACATCAGTCAGAATCCCTGGATCTGCATGATGGGAAAACCAGGATCTAAAACATTATCTCTTATTTTCACTTTCTTATTATCTTGGCAGGTTAACAACGTCAGAACAAAACAGAGCAAAACTGGAAGATGCAAATATCCTATGAAACGCTGTTTGTTTCTGCATGTTTGATCAGATTAATGAGACATAAATAAGAGATCGGTGCCGTTCTGAGGAAGTGAGTTCACTGGGAGTGTGAAGTTAAATTATATTTTTGTTCCTTGTAAGGTGAGACTTGTTAGAAACAGTGGGACTGCACCTTGTTGGTGTCATTCTGGGTGTTGCTAAGCAACACGAAGTGGTTTAAATGGAGATACAGAAGAAGATCGTGGAGGAATTTAAAAAATGAAACATAGAGAAAGCATAAAAGGGAATAAATGTGCCAGCACATCCTGCGAAGAAGTTGCCAAGTATCAGCTGGGAAAAAGACAGCATTTAAGATCATAGAGAAAAAAGAAAACTGACACTAGGTGAATTAGGAGCTTGATTACATACTTCATATTCCCTCTTTCCATATTCAAACTTTTCAGCTCTTTGCTTGAACAACTAAGCAGTTTTGGCCCCAAGTGGCATAACTAGTGGCTAAAGAGAATAAAAGCCTGGAAAGAAATGTGAGGCACAAGAAAAATTAGGAAATGACACCCCCATACCATTAATAAAATGACAGTTCACTCTACATGTTGCTGGCAGCTAAACAACAAAATGGCAGGGCATTTTCATGCATATGTTATCTATTCTACCCCAGGTCATGGCACCAAGCCTGACAGAATTCAAGAAGTGTTTGGGCAATGCTCTCAGAGACACAGTGTGTTTTTCGGGGTTGTCCTGTGCAGGGCCAGGAGCTGGACTCAGTGGTCCTTATGGGTCCATTCTGCCTCAGGATGTTCTGTGGTTCTGATTCTACTCTAATTTTGCTTCATATGTTCTCTGAGGTTGTAAGGAAAACATGCTAAAATATCATTTTTATGGAACGCGAATGGTTCTTCCATCACACCTTACACTGACCCATACCAAAAATATGTTTCTCATTGTTCAATGCAAGAATGTCCATTGTAACTGTATTAGAGCTTTCCAGCTGAACTGAAGCAATGCTGGTGTGACTGCATGTCCCAGGCTGGGTCAGGTCACTGCTGCAGACAAGACTACGTGCTGGAATGCATTCTGTTCTATATTGCCCATACTTTCTCACTCAAACTCTTTAACAACTACCTACAGAATCTTCCTTTTTTTTTGTGCCTATCTTCATTGTTTCCAAAGTTTCACTCCATTTGTCTTCTGTCATTGAAAATTAATCATTCTTAAGATTTGTTCTTTCTCACTTGGCATCTCCCTCTTCCCTTCTCTCTTTCCATAGCATGTATCTATCTTGACATTTTCTGCCTTCAGATTTCCCACCTGTCTTTCCCACAAGTATGTGTTTTATTATCAAGCCCTAAAAAAATTACTTCAGGAAACTGTGCTGTCAGTTTCTTCTGCTTTTCTACTCTGCTTCCCACCCATTCAGACTGTACCTCTCATGCCTTTGGTCTGTGACACCTCTCGGACAAAGATGAGCAGGAAACCTTGCATTGAGGGTAAAGCCCAAGTGCCAAGTTGTCTTTCCCACCAGCCCTGTCGTCACAGGACTTCTTCTACACATTTGCCCCAGACACTGAGCAAAGGCCCTAAGTTATTTTGTCTTCTGGCAAATGAAAAGTAGACCCATTTGATGAGTTCCTTCTTGTTTAATTTCTTGAAGTCCTGTCTCTGAATCACCCTCTACTCCTGCACCTGCCCAAAACCCTATCTTGTGCATCATGGGAGCCCTCCCATGTTGGTTTTCCCACGTATCCTCAATTGAAATGTTATGATGCGTCTCATCCTGCCTTCTGCTCCAACCAAAGGTAGGTGTCTCACAGCCAGAGCAGAAATGATCTCACTTAGGAGTGGATCAGCATGTAAAGTTACGCTCCGCTCAGGTATGCAACCACAGGGCCAAAACTCATTATTTTTCAATTAAATCTTGGATTCTACAGAGAGCAAACACTGTTGCCCTGGATGGTGGCACATGGGAAAGTTGCATGAGCAGTGGATCTGGCAGATTTTTCAAGTGTTGGTCTAGTAGCCTTCTGGCTTTACTAGTTAATGGCTGAGTGACCAGGCTAACTCACCTCAGCCTTCCTTTTGTAAGATGATGAATGTGTACAGCTCAGACTGGGGCTTGAGAAGTTCAGGTCTTACGAAAACTTGTCTGTGTCCCTCTAGCTGTGGACAAAATAATATTTATATTTTTCATGCTGGTAGTGAAAGGATCAATGAGGTAAATCCCATACGGCATTTTGAGCGTGTGAAGCACAATAAAAATGCAAAGCATGAACATGATTTTATCCCTTCTGTGTTCATTTTTGCACTGAAGGGCATGTATAGAGCCTTCTGTTGTTCAGTTAAGGTATTCTGCACAATTTTGACCACAATTTAGCCAGGCAATAGCTGTACTTCGGAAATGTTTTTCCCATTGATAGGTGTTGCTGTGAGCAGACATATTAAATCATTACTAAGTGATGAATGTTACTGGAAGAGATTCTAATTAATCCAAAAGAATATGAAAGGATTCCCCAAAGTGTAAGAAATATTTTTAGGAGGTGAATATATGAAAGATTTGGTGTGGAGGTAGCTGGTGGAGATTTAATCATGGGGCTATTTCATTTCTTTTCTTGCACTTTGTGTTTCATCACATTTTCTCCGGAGAATATGAGCTGTGCCTAATTATGCCAGAAATGTAGTTGCTTCTAAATGGAAACTGGAAAGTACTTTCTTCAGGCAATACTTAGTATGAATCCTTGAGATTTTTTTCATTTCCTCTAGGACATGTAAAGCACTTAATGATGCAGGGTCAGATCATTTTCTTAACACAGAGAAACCCACTTTTGGGGCATGATGTTTATATGCAACACCTCATCCAGTCCCTAAGGGGAGCATTTCCCATGGCACCTCAATTACCGCTATCTATTTGTAGGATCACTTAGGGGCTGAGAACATGAAGGCTGATGTCTTATCCCTCTGTACTCTACCCCAGCCACACATTACCTTTCCTTCTTTCCTGGAAACACAATTAGTGGTGGATACTACTGTGAATAAATTTACAGCGAGCTCATGCAAGCAGCACTTTCTCACAAAAACTAAAATAGCTGTACTGGTAGCTGTTCATGGAGAGGACCACCTCCAGCAGACACCTCATTCCTCTTGCTCAGCTGGTTGCTTTCCATGCCTGTGGAGTGCTCCACAGCTCCATGGCTATGGACCTTCCTTATAGGTCCATGTGGGGCAGCTAAGGGAAGCCATGTCCACCATTTTGGAAATGAAATGAGGCTTGGCTTAAAAGTCATTTTGAGCAGGAAAGATCTTTAGCTGAGCTATCCAGTGGTGTCTGTACATTATATGAGCCATTTACTGAAGACTTTATCCCGTACTCAGAGTTTTGCAGGCCTTTTTGGCTGGCTTTACTATTTTTTTTTCAGAGTTTGACTTTTTAATTTTTTTTCAGAATTGACTGGGGGGTTTTTTAGCATTTGTGGATACTACCTGGGAATACTTCTTTGTCCTGCATATAAAATGTAATTTCCTAGGCTTTGCTCCAGCTATCCTAATGTTAGAGTGTATTGCCTATGACAAAACCCATCCTCTAAAATGTCACTTACTTATCTCCATTTCTGAAACAGATTCATATCCTCTCCCCATGAGATCCCCATTGTAACACTTAAAGGCATCAGCCCATGCTGGGTTAAGACAGAAGAAGGCAACTGTTATTTTCTTCCTACAGCTGGAATTTTTCATGCCTGCAACAATTCTGAATTCCCTGAATTCAGCCAGTGAGACTGATAATGGTGATGCCCAATGCTAACTGAAGTGCCGTGGGTGGAATGGGTCAGAGAGATTTACTCTCCTCCCACACACGAAGTGCAGAAAGAAAACAACATTGGCTAATCTGTTTTCCTACATGTGCAGAGCACAGTGAAGCAGAAATCAGAGACTTTACCCTTGTAGAGAAAAACAAACCCCCTGAAGCACAGACGCTGAACGATCCAATTCTTCTAAAACAAAACAGGAGCCTTTTTCTGTGCATGTAACTCCTGCCGATTGCCATGAGAACAGCCCCCCCCCTTAACTGCATGATTAGAAAGCCTTTTAACATAGTGACAGGAATAGGATCACTTTTCTAACATTTCCCAATTAATTTTCATCAAATTGCCTGTGATTCATCTGATAACTGCACTATCTTTAATATCTTTGTGTCAATCAAGTGGTCTCTATTGCTATGTTTCTTTTGTTAAATATAAAAAGATAATGAGAAATCTATGAGGATGAATAGTGTTAATGACATTTCTGACCAAAAAACTGCTTAAAATCACGGTTAAATCCTTCTAACAATGACATTCAGAGAGCTCATAAGACGGAAAACACTGGAGAGTTAATACATTTCTGTAATATATTTAAAATACCAGAATCCTCAGTGTTGAGGACTACAGGTTGACTGTAGGAACTGAAAGCATTCACAGGAAGTTCCCAAGCATGTGTTGTCTGGTATTGCTTGGCAAAAAAACATTGTGCTTAGCTGTTTCCTAATATCTTCCAATCCCACATTCACAGTAAAACCAGTTTCTCATGACAATGCACATAAAATATTTTCAAACTACTAATCTGAGTTCCTCAATGATACAAGCATATTTCATCTACCTATAAGACTGTCTTGAATATTAGGGTTTAAAAGGTACAAAATGTTCCTTCACTTTGACCATCTTCATTTTCTTGCCTTTGTTTCCTACAGCCACTGTACTGTCTAGTTTTACTCAGCATGTTTATAGCTGTGGTTATTCAGGAAGCAGTGGAATATGTGAGCAATTCAGCAAAAACTTGCTACAAGCAATACTAGGCTTGGAGTTAGCACAGGAACAGAGTGTGCTGGATATCTCCTTACGATGCCTGTTGTAAAGAGTGGAGTGTGACTTCAGAGAAAAATTAAACCAATGTTTGCTGCAATGATTTTAAGAAATTGATCTTTATTTGTCAGTTCAAAGCACTGAGCAGTCAGTCTGGGTAAAGCATAAGGAAAGGAGGATGCATCAGCTCCTCTGTTTTGAATTTGAGAGGTTTAACTTTCCGCATTACCATAGGTTTTTATGTTATTTCAGACAACTGAAAAGTAGGGGTTTGAGTTACTTCAGAGAAAGTATAGAATATATATGTATGTGCTGAAAAAATAGATCCCATGAGAACATTACTGACAGAAAGTACCACACAGCAGCCCATGCCTCGTATTGACTCACCCCATGTGTTGCAGTAGGTGCCAGTTCACCACACTGAACGGATACGTCTGAGCCTTCTCCTGGGTGCGCAGGAGGGTGGAACTTCTGAGAGAGGGCAGGCCGAGGGCTGAGGGCAGCAGTCACCATCGCCGCTGCAGGGTCACCCCAGTGCCACCTCGGAGGCACAACCCTGCGTGCGTCCATGAGCTGTGGGCACGTAGGGCAGAGAGCTGGGACAAGCCTGAGGAGGTGCTTTCCTGGTGTGGCTGCCCGGTGAGAGCTGCCACGTTGTGCTACTATGGCTGTCGGTGTGAGCACTGCTTCAGACAAAGCAGCACAATCATCATGTGTTTAGGCTGGCCTAAAGGGGCACTTAGAGCTGCTCTGAGTAACTCTAGTTTCTGTAGAATCACAGAATTGTTTGGGTTGGAAAAGAGCCTTAGATCCTCAAGTCCAACCATTAACCTTGCTCCACCCCATGTTCATTGCTAAACCGTATCAGTAAGTGCCACATCTACGCGTCTTTTAAATACCTCCAGGAACAGTGACTCAAGCACTTCCCTGGACAACCTATTCCAATGCCTAACAATCCCTTCTGGGAAGAAATTTTAATTAACACTCAATCTAAATCTTCCCTTGTTGAGGCCATTTCCTCTTGCGCTGTTGCTTGTTACCTGGAGAAGATGCAGGCCCCTACCTGTCTAGAACCTCCTCTCAGGGAGTTGTAGAGGGTGACAAGATTCCCCCTGGGCCTCCTTTTCTCCTGGCTAAACAACCCCACTTCCTGCAGCTGCATCCCATAAGACTTGTGCTCCAGACCCTTTCCCAGCTTCGTTGTTCTTCTCTGGAGCCAGTCCAGCACCTCAATGTCTTTCTTGTAGGGAGGGGCCCAAAACAAAACACAGGATTCAAGGTGTGGCCTCACCAGTGCTGAGTACAGAGGAGTGATCGCTGTCTTAGTCCTGCCATGCTCAGTCATGCTGTCATGTTTTCACTTTGTTAGGTACTCGTGGGAGCCAGCATTTTTAAAAAGCGTTTCAAATGAGCAAGATTTTCTGCGGTTGTTTGCACCTTAAGGTGCTGTGCAAGTGGAATCCAAATATCATGGCTGAAAGACATTTGTGTTTACATTACCTGTTCCAGTACTCCAGGTTTCTTGCATTTTCAAGGTTTCACACTTCCTTCCCTAAGTTTTTTCCCCCCGTTGGTGGTTTGGCTGCTCGACCCCACGGTGACTTTGATGGTTTCCTGTTTTCCATGACCCACATATCAGAATATTCCATGCATAGTATTTTTACGTAAAAGTATATTCTTCTAATGTATTTCATTGCATGACCTGAATTTTCTTTTCTCTGAATGCTTTTTTGAAGATGATGGCAAGATAAACCAACTACCACAGTTGTTCTCACAAAAGAATCCACTCCTGTCTCTAAGTTTGTTAGGTGAGCATTGATTTTGCCCAAAGGTCTGAGCGATTTGCAGTAACATGACTGGTATTTTAATTCAGGAGTACATCTGGTTATACTCTCTGTGCACAGATATTTATGCCTCATGTCACTAATAACCAGTAATAGTGTCTAATAAGGTTACATTTATGTGTACATTATACTGAGAATGGCATTTAAAAAAACAGGCTATGCCTTGTCTTAAAGGTCAAAGTTGTAATCAGATTACCTTCTGCATATTGAGAAATGGAAAAAAAATGTATGAGATGGATAGAAAAAGCATATGTTTGAATAGTAACTGGAGGCAGCATTAATGAAAGCTGGGCCTCTGCGAGGGACTACCCAGTATATGAATGATAACATGATTCACACACAGTTGACCTGTGAGAGGATGTGGGCAGTGCATGACTTTACCACAGGCTTTCCAGGTGCTAGCATGAGTACACCTCTCTGTAAACTTCAGCAAACCCATTCTGCTGTGCTGTACACACAAGTCAATACCAAAGCTGTGTCCTAGCAGCAAATCCAGCATGTGGCATCGTGATGGAACCCCACTGGAACCCTACTGAAGTTTCAGCTGCATGCTTCCAGCTTACCACAGTGCAGCTTAAGAGGTGCAGTGCCATTGCTGCACTGCTCTGAAGGAGGTCTCTGACTACCACACTTCTCCTCTTGCCCCAAAATGTCAGGGGTATTCTGAGCCCAACCTGTGGGTCCCAGGCATTCAAGCTGCAGTGGGTCACCAGTTCCTAGATTGTCCTTGGGGAGCTGCTGGGATGCCCTGACTTTGCTTAGCCCAGCTCCTGGCTGCTGTTACGCTCCAGATCCTTGCTGCTGATCATTGTTTCAGTCTCCTGCTTTTAAACTCTACATGCTGCTTCTGCCTCTGAACACCCTAACTTTGACCTGCTTCTCTGCTCTCAGCCACTTCACCTGATCTTGCTCGATCCCTGACTGCATCCTTCACTACCTCCTCTGGCCATCCTATTCTCCTGACCTTACTCTTGGGATATGAGTTTTTCAAACGGGAGGCTTGGAAAATGGAAAGACTTGCTCCTTTAGAGCAGATAGCTCTTCTCTACCTCATCATGAGTCATGATTAATTTTAATAATTCACAAAATTAAAAGGAGCAAACAAGAAGTTAAGGTAGCCACTGCAACTCAAATGAGTGATTTCTCTAAAGTATATCAGAGAAGAATGGGACTGTATAAATCTTGCTTTCTCAAGGAAGACGGAGACTCACAAAAATGCAGATATTCACAAGGCACATCTTTGTTTGCTCTACAGAGATGTGTATTTGCTTTAACACCAGTGTGATTTATGATGTAATCACAGTCTAATGATGCCATCAAAGACTGGCCTGTGCAATGAGCAAAAGTGACTCATTGGCAAGTTAAATAGCAGAAAAGGAATGAAAATGTGCATTCACCAGTTGTCCCATTAATGCACAGTGGCGTAAAGCACCATGAGCACCTCTGTATATGCAAGCTCAACAGACGTACCCAAATCAGTTTTATTATCTCAGTATGTGTGTGCTTTAGCGTGCATACCAAATCCCTGTGCCAGCTTTCTCCCCCAGGAGCAGAGCTCTGTCCTGTCATCCTCTGCTGGCTGCTTCCCTCTCCCACAGTCCGGCTGCCCACGGCAGCACCCATTGAGGGTGCCATCCTCCCCACAGCCGCTGTGTACTTATCCACGATCATCCTGTTTCCAAGACAGAAACAACAGCTATGGCAATAATTGTGTCCAGAAAGTATCACCTGTTTGTCTTTAAAGACCTGCTTTTTAACTGTTTATAGTGAATTAGGAAAGGATAGATGTTGTGTATAACAGTGCTATTAGCCTAGTAGGAAAGATGTTAAGAATTGCCATAAATCATTTGTTGTGTAGTTCCTCAGCCTCTAGAACAATCACCACCAAACATTTATTTCTTTAATGAAATGTCCTTTCTTCTCTGGTTGACTCTTTGTAGCACAGCAAGAATTGAACCCTCTGTGTGATCAATAAATAAAAAGGAATTATTCCCTTGTAACCACTCTGCTTCTAATGCTTCACCCCCAGTGGTTTCAGCATTGTTTCTCCTGATTTGCACTAGTGAAGTTGAGGTCAGGACCTTTTTGTTTTCTAGCAAGTAAGAGCAAGCCCTTCCAAATGTAAAACTAAGTGCCCCTGTCTGTCCCTAGCAATTGCTAAAATGTCAAGGGACAAACTGGCCTGGCATCCTGGGGCTGGCCATGAAATCTAGAGGGGAGGAGGCTGGTGGGGCTCCTGCAGCCAGCTCTCCCTTATCCTCCTGCCGCAGCAGCTGGCTAACCAGGAAATCTCCATCTACAGGTGGGAGAAGGATCGGTGGCAGTATGAAATTACTCCTGGGTGCAGGCAAACCAAGTGACGCCCCACGGCTGAGCTATGAATTAGTCTCTGCAACCCGCCAGCATAGCGTGCCTGCTGATAGCTTATAAATAAGTCAGCTGCAGAACAGGGTTAATATTTACCTACATGTCTCAGACGGGTGGCATTCTGAAGATGAAAAGTGTTACAGAAGTGCTGGAGTAAGTTATCATTAAGCCTCTACACTGGCATATTTACTCACCCTCTAACAGCTTACAGAGGTGCAGAAATACAATTAAACTAGAAGAAATCTATAGTTTCTTGCCTCCTGATAACACCTCATCTTCTCACGTATTGATTTAACGCCTGTGCTGGTGGTATAACATATGTTTTCTGTGTTTTACAAGTACCACTGTGCTGACCTGATTTCTGTGTACTGGTTATGGCTGTTTCTTTGCTCCTTTGGGTGGTATTTATTTATTGTTTCTGATAAAATATATGGAAGCTCACCAGAGTCTCAAAGGCCGGGTGTCTTATCCATAGCTCAATGTTCAGAGTGTTTCAGTAAGCAAAATGTGTAGTGGGATTAGACTTTCTGGCCAGTAAAACTATCCTTTATTATACTTAGTAAAGGGATCACCAAACCCAGCCTTTAGACCTTTTGAATTTGGTGGTTTAGAACAGAGATGTGCAAAGCACAGTTATCTCCATTTGCTCTGGCTGGAGAGACTTTTTCCTTTCCATGTGATGCAGCTGTTGCAATTTGCTTTTATGTCTCTAATGACAACAATAATGTACTAATGTACACCCTTTATTACGGTTTACCATTAACCCTTATGAGTATCCTTGCATATTTATTACAGGCATTATCAAATGAAAAGGAAAACGGAGCATGTGTGTGTGTGTGCATGTGTGAGAGAGAGTTCACTGCAAGGAGGACAGTTTTGCTGCTGGCCTTTCCTGTGGGTAACACTGGAATAAAGAATTACATAAAAAGAAAGAGGTGCATCTCTGGAACAGAACTCAGTATGGTGAAGGGATGGTATTATTTTGAGGGTCATTTAATTTATTACCTTCTGACAACTTAAGCTGTAATTTTTCTTTGGTTATATAGAGCCTGGCCATCAGACACTAATTCGCTACATCTCAAAAATCACGATGCTGCACAGACATCTGTGCTGTGCCTTCAGCTTAGAGTGCAAGGGAAAACCTGCCCTTCACCAAGGTAATGTTCCCTCTTCCTTTCTTCCCCTAGTCCTTCTGAAAGGATTCATAGGAAGCATGCCCCAGGGCTAATCCCCAGCACGTGACAAGAGGAAACAGGGACATTTATATTCTGCATAAACACGTGGTCTTTCTACCATGGTCATTGGCACTCACAGGGATATGCCACAACTGATAAGTATGATCCTGGTCACAGCACTAACTGGATGCAGCAGTTCAGCCTGCTCCAGGGTTTGCTCTTTGCCTTAGCAAATGAGGATAAGGGGAGTTAGCAGCCCCTGGCACCCCATCCCACATATGTGGTTCATTTGCAAACTTTAGTGTTTATGGCTGCAAGAGCAGGAGCCAGTTTGGAAGTGCTGGATGCAAGAAACAGGTTACTTTGCTGTGGATGAAAAGCACGAGGTGTTTTGAAAGCACTATTTTAGATGTCTATTTTAGGATGAGATGATCAGTGCTCTGTAAGTGACTCTTTCTTTCTACTGTTACGAATGAAACTTACTCCGAGTGTTTACATGGTAGATGTCTATACTTGCTCAGATGAATCCCACCCTTAAAGCCAAATCTTAATGCCACCATGTGTAATTTAAACCCATTATTCCTCGTCCCTCTCACCACACCCTCTCCCCAACCAAACAATCCTTTCCTGCTTATAGCTACTCTTGAAGTATTCAAAGACCCTTTCTCTGTCACTCTTTAGTGCTCTCTTTGGCTAAAAACCTAGTGCCTTCCATTTCTCCTTGCAGCCCTTGTTTTCCAGACTTTCAAATTTGCATCATCAGGGATCTCTTGTGCAGGCTGGCCTTCCCGAGCCAGTCCACCCTGGGGTGTAACACGCTCTGTAGGCTTCCTGCAGAGCTGTGCTTACCTTGATCCTGCCACTGCACCTACCTCATAGTCACTGCTGGTTTTGGAACACCCAAGCAAATCCCTTAACCTTGACTGCCTCAGGCTTCCCCCCTCTCTCTCTACATGCTATTTAATCAAATTACACGAAGAAAGGAATAGGAATAGAGTATAGCAGGAATTCTATCCTGTGAAGAATAAATCGCCTCCCGTAAGCTCTGGGAGGAATTCAGAAGCATGCTCTATGGAGATATGTCTTTTGGAAATGAGAGGAGATTTATCATCAAACACATAAAGATGCAGAATATTCTGTTTTCTCGGTATCTAACTTTTGTTAGATGACCCCCATCTTGAAAGTCCAGATCATAATCTCTTCTGTTCTAAAATCACCTACAGCAAAGCACTAGAAGAAAATAATTGATTTGGCAGGTCCATTTTCATGCTGTATTCAGTTCTAGCATTTCCTGAAGGGTCTTCAACTAATAGTATCTTAAATTTATACTGATTACTTAAAAGGGAAGGAGCTGGGAACAATGGATGTTCTATTTGTGTGAAGTCCCACAAACATCTAATTACTGGACCGTTGGTTTTCAGAGATCTATTGTTTGACCCGTGAAGACACTGAGAAGTCATTCCTTCCTCTAAAACTTCCCTGGTAGAGGCAGGAGCCTTGCTTGAACCTTGGAAACAGCACATATAACACCTTTGTTAAACTAGTTTCCATGGTAACAATTTCATGTCACTGAACATCATTAAAGACAATAAGAAATATGAACTATTCAGTCTGCTTGTGTTTAAAATTCTATTGACCTCCCTTTCTGAGTATCTGTTCTCCTGGAAGAAGAGACTCAGGGCAAAACAACGGATGCTGGAGGTGTAGTTTCTTTGCTGTCACATCATTATCAAGCCTTTCCTTTGATATTTCAGCTTGGGATTTCAGAAAAAACTCTGTAAATATGAGTAGGCATGGAAACGTGGCACAGATATTTCTGTCTCTAACACAAAAATAAAGCAACTAAGGATGACTGCAGTTAAGTGGCTTGTCCAGAGGGGAGTAAAGGCGAAGCATGAGGAGGCTGAGCAAGAAACTATGTGCTGTGATGACTTGACTCCCCCGTTTAGCCTCCTTGCCAGAATATGATGGTTCCACTTCATGTTAAAGCTGGATAAGCACTGTCAGGCTCCTTTGCTGCCTGGCCCTCTGGCACAACTTTAAAAATGAAAACCCTGGCAAATCTCGACGTATGTGAGCAGCTTGACTCTTCTTACAAGAAGCTCTAGCAATAAAATGGAGTGAGGTGTTCTAGTAGGAAAATTCAGCAGTTGTCTGTCATTTTCTCTGTGCACTGGGTGGTTTTTTTTAGCTTACATAATTACAATTTATTTTCTTACCCCATGATTTTTTGTGTACTACAATCTTCTCTCATGGGCAACGTTTGTCACTCCTTCTGCTAGGGCAGGATTGCAGCCCCAGCACTGGGAACAAACTATGTTTTGGCTCTGGCTCTAAAATCATACTGGCTTCTACATGAGGCTGTTCCAGCAGCCTGGAGGTCCCCTGTGGCACATCACCTGTGAGGACTTGCACAGCACTGGGGAAAGACCCTTGAAAACTACTGCTGAGAAAAGCAGTCAGTAAGAAGGACTTGCGAATGCCTTCTCCTCTACCTGACAGTCATAGCAAGCTGGGAAGGGTCTTTCAAAGTGGGAGGACAACTGGGGAAAAAAAAGTTGTTACGTTTTTTGCATCAGAACCAAGCCCACAGATTCAAATATTTTACATTTTCATATTTTCAGATTTGATATTTGCAGATATGATGCTGGCAGCCCATGTTACTCCAGTGTGTTAGATTGGGGTGTGAACTATATCCAGAAGGTGCAGAGTGTAGATTCCAGAAGACAAATGGTTCACCAGCAGAGCTATGCGTTCAGGATGCTGCCATCCGGTGGCAAATAGCTAATTGGCTGCTATCCGCAGCAGGATGCCTGAAAAGAAATCAAAGGAAGGATAAGCGTTTCATTTTTCCCTGGTGGAAAGCTGTTTGAGGGGGGATGAAGTAAGGCATTGTGTTACTACAGTAATAATAACTATCATAATGCAATAAAGAAATATCCCTTTTGGACTGACCTTAATATCAAGCATTGTTTTCCACACCAAAAGAAAAGGCTGAGAAACTGTGTTTCAGGTTAAATGAAAAATTTATAAAATATTGCACAGAGGCTTTCAGCAGCTTCTGCTGCAGCCTGAGCAGCAGCAGGTGGAACACAGCTGTGAGGGAGCAAGAGGAAAGGTGACGTTCCTGTTTCTTTAAAAAGTTCCAAAATTATTCATTTTCAGGTACAGTATCATGCTTTTTGTTCTGGATATTGAAGACTGACAGCGTCATGATAATTCTTCCCCCTTCCCAGAGAAGCCTAGCATTTTGGGGCATACACCCTAGAGGTGGGAGGACAAAGTTGGACTTTCTCATCTCTGAGTGGAATGCTGTGTCTCCAAATTTCACTTCCTTAAATATGCACGAAAATACTTGACATTACACTAAGCCAGCAACTCCCTAACCTGGTGGTGACAGGCTCGGTGGGTGAAAGGCTAGTGGGTTCCAACTCAAGGAGTAGTAAGATGTGGATTTTCCCACAGCACTGCCAAATGTAGTGAAGGATTTGACATTACCAAGTGTTTTCCTCTGCTTCCTTTAGCTTTACAATGCTGCAGCAGAATGAAACACCAAAATCTCAAAGTAAAATGATCTGACATTTTCAAAATATTTTTTTTCTGCCTGAATTATTCAAAACATTGAACATGAAACTTCAATAAGCATAGAGGCTCCTAAACTGTCTCTCACTGAAAAAAAAATTTATTTGCTACAAAAATCAATTTAGGTATGCACTAGGATTGAATGAGGCATGAAAAGTTCCTTACATTAGTATTCCGATTTGTAATTTTTCAGGAAAAAAACCCTAAAAAATAATTTAGCATTGCAACTTAATTTTTAAAAATAACATTCTGCCTGCTGGAATGAAAGGCAATCCAGAGACTTTGAAACAAGGGAAATCTCAACCACAACCCCACTTTCAGCTTTTTCAGCTGAGCCCTGAGTATTTTTCCAATCCCAGGCAAGCAGTTCCCCAGGTTATTGAGCTGTTTTGGTCAGTCCAGGACTCCTTTCCTGGCTGTGTCTGCCTTATGGAACTGAGCAGAGCTGCTTCCAGCAGGGATCTGGGGGGTCCCAGGTTTAAGACAGGCTCCTTTACAAGCGCAATGCTGCTTGCCCAGAAGGTGGTTGGCTGAACTGACAGAAACCCAGGATGAAATAACATGCACAAAACTTTAGATTTCAATTATCAAAAAGTTTTTCATCTGACTTTTTTTCCACTGACCTTTTAAAATGAATTCAGCCTTCTTGGCACATTTATTACCAGTGAGAAAAACAGCCTTTACCTTTGAGCCTACCCATGATATTTTCCTTCCCTTTTTTCACTTTCTCTGCTTCACTCTCTTTTAAACCTTAGCAACCCTCCTATCTTTTTCCTCCTCTTGCAGCAAATCCCAAATCTGAGCAAAAATATGCCTCGTTCTGTTGGTACAACTTGGGACCTTACCATTTACATGGGCATGAACTATGGTGTCATCTGACACTGGCACTCTTTTCAGATGAAAAAGTGATGCAAAGGAGGAGGGGGTGGGCATTGCTATTTCAAATTATGTACATAACATCAGATGCCTATTTTTTCTTTTTAAAAACTCAGTGTCCTTTCTTAGTCCTAAAAAATTTTGTCCAAACCTCCTTTCTACTTTGAGGAAATTAAAAGCTGTGACTAAGGCTAGTCTCTATCAACAACTCAGATCATACTTTAATGGAGAGAACCAGAATCTGGTCTCTTTGTTTTCACACAGACTTCAGTTCAAAGGAACTTGCTTGAGGATAGCATTTAATTGACCTCGGTGATGGAGCACTTGCAGGATGCCTCTTGCCTAGCAACAACCTCCAGGTAGGAAAGCTTTAATAACTGCTGGGATTTAGACACCAGGGAATGCTGTTGTACAGCTGTGATGGTTTCTGAGCAGCCCAAAAGTGAGCCAGGCTGGCTCACTAAAAGAACCTTAGACCAGGGAGGCTGGCTCACAGGTTCTGAGCTGAGCTTTAGGAGGTTGCACCTGGATCTACAGGCATGCCATACCCTGCTCTGTGCTGCAAGCTGCAAGGATTCACACAAGCATGCAGCAGTTCTTCACCCGTGAGCCACTGCTGGGCTCCCAGGCTCTCTGAGCCATGTGGAGCTTTGCACATACAGCTTGGAGGTCAGGCTGGCTGCTCCACGCAAACGGCTTGCAGAGAATTATGTGAAAGCTTGAAATTTCAGGTGGAAATTTCAAGAACTGTACCTTTTTGGTAAACAAGCAACTGTTACCTGGCCAGAGTTCATTTTATGCAACAAAGCCTGTTAAACGACAGACCAACCAAAGGAAAAAAACCGCAGATAAAAGGAGTTAACACTCAAGTTTAACCAATTTATTTTGACAAAGAACTTTTTCCTGCATCTTCATTTCCTAGAAAAAGAGAGAATTTCCAAAGCCAGCTAACACACGCTGGGATTCAAGCCCTTTGTCTTTTAAATTTAGGACACTTTGGGAAATGAAGCTGACAAAGAGAATTTAAGAGAACAATCAATATTTCCGTTATCCTCATTGCAGGCAGAGTTTTTTGGGGGGGATATGTGAAGAATTGTGTTGAAAAAATCTTTGTGTGCTTTTCACAAAGCACAATGAAGCATATCTTACATTTGTCTTACTGCTTTCAGAAGTGCCCTTCCGCAAATATTGAGCAGTCTTCTATTACTATTTTTTGACTGCTAGAGAATTTAATATTTCATATATGTGTATCTATATATCTGTGTGCTTGTGTCTATAGCTCATACACCATTCTGATGGACTTCGCAGTCTAATCCCCTTTCCACACTTTCTGTCCCCAGATCCATTGCTTTTCTTGGTGTAAATCCTCAAACCAGCCATGAAACCTAACACCATATCTAGAGACAAGAGAAAAACCTGATAGTTACTGTTGTACTCCTGGGCCTCCTCTCTTTTCTTCCTTCTCCTGTGCTTAGCATCCACAACCACCTGTGGGGATGCCACATGAGAGGTGAATACAGTCAAGCCTTGCCAGATGCTGCTGAGAGAGAGAAGGGCAGGCAGATCTACAGCCACAAGGGTTGAAATGATCTCTTGGGATGGGCTAAATAGGGTAAAAGTGGATTGTTTGAACAAAGGAAAATAAAACTAGAGAGTTCCCCCCTGAATGCTGAAGTATCTCCTTTGGGCCATATCATATCTGGCGGTCTGCACTCTTTTGGTCAATGTCCTCTGACGGAGCTGTACTTTGGTGTTGCTAACAAAGGGAGAAGGCAGAGACAGCTGTTCACATCTTACTCTCCAGAGTGCAGGAAAGGTTTCCCACCTTGAGGTTTTCTTTCCCGTGCTTTTCTCCAAGAGTGTATCTCTGTGGGCATTTGTATCCTTATGTGACTGAGCTCAGGGTATGCTCTGAGACTCATCTCCAAGATGGAAGATGGAGAGCTGAAATCAGCACGGAGCCGAGTCCAGTGCAGAAGCCCCATCCTACAAGGGGCTGTAGCTTGTGCAAGTCCAGCACTGGGTGTATTATTTCAGCCTGGCTCAGAGCACTACCAGGACAAACTGGTAAAAAACCCCACGTTGTTTTATCACTGTTTTTTCAGTCTAAACCTCTTGTAGAAACATGGTTTTCAGACATGTCTGGGTAAGATCTGGAGTAGCTGGCCATGAGATTTCAGGGGAAATTATATTTTCCTGACAGTGTGCTCCTTTTGGCCTTATTCTGAGGCAAAACCAAGTAGTGGACTTTGTTCTCTGCTGACTGAGAGGGTGTTTGCAGCAACATTATGGACAGCAGTTGAGTTAGTCTCCATTTATATGACCTGAGAGTCGAATCTGGCCTGCAGTCAAACCAGTAAGTCTCATGGGATCTTATGTACACTGTTTTTAAAACCTGTTTTTTAAGGAAAACAAAGGCAGTTCCTTTAATTTGAAGTTCGTAATGTTTGCAGTAATCCAGCTACATAAAACCAGCTGCCCTTCAAGAAAAACTCCATTAGACAGCAAACAAGAATTCTTTTCCTGGTGCCTTGCTGCTCTACAAGAAGGACCAGCCCTATTTTGTTCAGGAGAGAGCACAGAGGCTCCAGTGCATGTATACCTCACCAAGAAGGGATGGTTGAAGGGAAGGCTGGACTTGAGCTTGAGCAGATCCAAACCCTGCTCTCATGCCGGCTGCCTGGTTGAACTTGAGCATCGCTTTGCTTCTCTTCCCATCTGTCAGATGGGATTATTGCTCTGCTCGGGCACTACAGGGATGGGGGCCAGGCAAGAGCCTGTGGGAAGATGAAGGCTGTCTGATCTTGCAGCTCCTGACATCTGTGCTGGTACCAAAAAGGCCACTGGTGTGGGTGGCTTTATGATGTGGAAACTGCATCAAGACCTGAAACAGACCGAGACCACTGGCTCCTTTGTCTTAACAAAAGCAGCTGAACGAAGAGTAAAGTTTTTTTATTTCCAACAGTTTTGATCTGTGGGGAAAAGAAATCCCTATTCCTGTGGATAGGAATCCTGGTTCTCTGGGGGACTAGGGTTACCATTTCCCATTAGTGTTCATGCTGCTCCCCAATAATACCTTCCCTTGTCTTTTGCAATCTCCTTTCTTCCCCCTCCCCTGTTCCTGCTTTTATTTTCTTCCATCCGTCAGTTCTCAGAATTTTTTCAAAACCAGGCTAACTGTTAAATCACAGGCTTCTTTCACAAACTGTGACTCCTGATCTGTGCTTGTATTTTAACCCAAATGTACTTTTCCATCCCACCTCTCAGTGGCTGAAATAAGCAGAATGCCTGAACACACTGAGGAGCACATTTCTATTGCATAAGGCAGGGAGATTAAGAAAAATCCATAGCCCTGAGACTCCCAGGGGTACTGAGAGCTGGTACCACTCCTTTTCCCCAGTTTTGCAAGTACCAAACTGCTGTTCTGTAATCCGGTGACTGGATTTACACTGATGTGACATTGTCTATATTCACACTGTAATCGACATCCACCTCCTGGCTGTATTTTAAATTAGATTAGGGTGTGAGTTTCCTTCTCACTTTACAATCAACATGAGCAAATGCTTTGTTTATCAAAGCAATCTGAGTGATGCATAACGGAAAGCATTAGATCTATCTCGAACAATTATAACCCTGGAGTAGGTGCGTTACAATAATGGGAAAACTATTCTGCTAAAAGCTTCCTTCAGGATCGTTATCTAGAGACCTGCTATCCCTGCGATTGTTCCTGCAGCCCCAGCATCTTCTTCAAAAACAACATAAAGACCACAGCTGCCCACTTCTGAGAATGAACAGCCCAGCTTGCTGGTGCTCAGATGGATGCAGCTCCCCATGTGGATGCAACGCTTCCCCCCCCAGATGATGAGAAAATGTAGACTGAGTGCTTTGAGTGGAGATTTCCCTACTACTGCAAATCCTTCTTTTTTAAAGACCTTCAGGGAAAGAGTGCCTCTGTGTCTGATAGCCTCCTTGATTTCCTTTTAACTAAACAGGAGAGTTTTATATATAAATCAAACATATGCTTCCATTTCCAAAGAATGAGGGCCTGATGTATGTATATAAATCAATGGTATCCGTTTGTACAAAGCAGGATATTTACTGTGATACTTTTATAAAAACTCTTTTTAAAAGTTGCTTGCTTTCTTCTCAAGGTTATTTACTCATTTGATACATGGACAAGAAACATCTCTGGTATTTTGTGTGACTTTTTCCTGAGCTCAACAAATGATTCCCCTATAATGACTTTTATAATGTTGATAACATTTTTTATTCATCTGACTAATCTTGACATTTATAAAGTAATTCATGTCAACACACTTTATCCTCAAGCTTCTTCACGAACTTGTAGCTGAGGCTGTTCTCCTATGCATGGTAAAGCAGACTCATTTAGCCTAGGAGGGGACAGGGCTTGGTAGGAGCAGGGGAGGAATTGAGCTCTGGCTTTGTCTCCAGCTCACTGGAGACTCCGCCGTGGGATCAGCCCCTTTAGGTTACCATGGAGGTCACTCCTGAACTGTCTTGGCTGCTAGTGGACTGTTAAATTATTATCACAGAAACCTCGAGTTTATCTACTTATAGCACCATTAAGCCTCTCTGAAGAGAGCTTTGGCACTCACAACTACAAATGCAAAAATAGTGATGAGCCAAAATGCAAAAAAATTGACAAATAGCGGGATACTCTGACTTGCAAAAGAGATGATGCCTTGCAAGGTTGTCCTGCTGATCTCCAGTGATTAATCCCAGGAGGGACCTCGGTTAAATTGGATACACTTGGAAAGGCAATGCATGGTGAATAGCAGTTGGAGGAGGGGAAACGCTTTATCAAGCGGATATTTGAGTGTATTAGCAATTGAAGGGAAAACAAAGGCAGGGCAGGTGAGTAATATCTGTGGAAAAGCAAAAATCTGCAGAGAATGAAAGACAGGAAGGAAGCCAGGAGAGAGCTCTGGGCCAATGGGGAAGGAGAAACTGGAGTCCGTGTGAGAGCTGAGCACCCTGCGGCCCTTGCTTCAAATTCTGGCTTGAACACAAAGTGCCTGCATTCCACTGAGCTGGGATGGCTTTGGGCACTGCATGGCACTAACCATGGCAACCCACCAACTGGAGCTGTGAGCACCACTCCTGTCTGTCTGCACCTCCTGGTGTACTGCTCCTCTGGTAGAACCTATTCCAGCCTGTCTTCAAGCCTACTCATGCAAGTCAATGAAATTAAAACAATTTTGTAGCTGGCCTGGCTCTCTGACAGTAACAAAGCCTCCCACCACATCTGTAATCCCCCAGGTTCACAAAGGCAGGTATATGGCATTTCTGTGGGAAGCATTTTGCAGAGGTACTCCTCTGGAAAAGAGTTTTTCAGTGTGCAGAGGGCGGACTTCAAGCATAGTACTTGTAGATTTCACACCAAAATAGTTTTTTGGTGGTGTAGTTTTGGGATTGCATTATGTGATATCATATTTGTTGTATTTTTATTGGATTGTTGTATTATATTTGGGTTAATATTTTTTTCAGTAATATCAAGCATCTCACTGATTTAAAATCACACTTCAAATTCTCACAAAAAACACGGTCTGACAGCAATAACTATGCTTCAGCTTTTAGGAAATCCTAACCCTTAGGTTTTGAGGCACAGTTACTGCAGTGACATTCCCAGGAGCTTTGGGCCGTGATGAGAAGGGACTTTATTGAGAACTGATAGAACATTAAAAAGCAACTCTGTCTTGAAGACAGCAGAGACCCTGGGAAGGTCGGTATGATTCTTCCTCTGATAAAGGCTGCATGCTGCTACTAAAGAAATGATGATTTTTCTGACCAAAGTGACCATCTACTGAAAGGAGCCAGGATCCATCTGCCACTGAAGTCAAAAGAAAAGCTCGCATTTAAGCAGGTCATTGTGACGCAGTACCAGGAAAGTAATTTTTATTTCTCATTACTACTGTGAACTGGATAAAGAAGCTCTTAAATGCCTATCAGGAGTATAAAAGAATGCTTTTTATCTGCTGGGAATGCATTAGAGAGACGAACCTGGAGAACCTGGAGGGAATAATGTCTTTTGTATAGCAGTCTAATGCAGAGGCGTGAGTGCACCAGTTGCACTTGAAGGACTGGAGAAAGATGTACAACTAATCAAGTCACAAGTTAAAATCCATTTGAATTTTAAATACATTTGGTGTAGGTGTGCTGCCACACCTTTTGTGCTCATTTGCTTGCAAATATGGAGGAAACCATGGTTTCCAAGCTCAAATAAACTCAGAAGAGAATTTTCAAAGTTCGTATGCCCAACTGTTCAAACAAACAAGTATTGCATTCATGTTTATGAGCATTTGTACTGGAAGTGACTGCAGATGTATTCAACCAGCAAATAAAAATGACATAATTGGATTTATTTGACCGGCTGCAAGAAAACAATGTGCATATTCATGAATGTGAATAATTACTTAAAATTAACATTCAATCTACAGAGCAGTAAGATCATTAAGCTGTAGCAAATAAACTTAACTAAGGAATAAATGCAAAAGAAATTTGTGATCCTCTGGCAGTTATTAAATAAATGGGAGCAAAGACTGCACTAATTGTATAAATTATTCATTTTTAATTATTTGTTCAACTGTGGTAAATATTGATAATAACTTTATGTCTCAGGGACAGAAGAATGATGACAAAGAAACTTTGCTTATTCTCCTTAACAATGGTAAAGTAAACAAAACTGGAGAAAAAACTGAAAAACCTGGGGGCGTTTTTAAGTTCATTGGGGACATCTTGTTGTTCATTGTTTCTTCATCTGTCTACCCTTGTGCACAGCACTAGTGACCCTTTTAAATAGACATGCTTTTTCAAAACTTGACTGATTAAAATGTTGGCTGAAAGAAGAATGACACAAAATAAAGCGATCCATGTAAAGGTTAGATGACGAATGGCAAATACACTCTCTAGAAAAGGTGCATCTACATGTGGCAGCAAGTGAAGCTTGCAGCAGCCTGGTGAGCTGGTTTGGCTCTCAGCAGTGTGATAGCAGAAACATGGTGTGCTTTGGGGATCCACGAACGTGCAGCAAAAATAAATTAAAATTCTTCTACTTCTCAGCATGTAACCTGCAGCTTTTGATAGGTGCCAACACACAGTGGTGGTCCCCGAGCTCCTGAGACCTCTTTCCTGAAGCAGGTGTTGAATGCGGAGGGCAGCAGGGATGGTTATCTTGGAAGTGCCAGTACATCATCCTCCAGGTGTTTTCTCACCAGGGCAGGCAAAGCTTCATGACTTCCATGGCAGGCACTATTCTAAAGACAGAGCTGCAGATCTCCTCCTGGGGTTGTCTCTGGTATTTGCTTTGCGATCTGGTTCGGTGAAATCTTCAGATAAGACAAACTTTTATCAAAAATGCTGGTTCTGCTGCTTTAACCTGAGAGTGCATTTCCCTGACTTACCTTGACTTACAACAACGCTGCCCTGTCTCCTACCCTGTTCCCTGTCTCACATCACCTCTAGAGCGTGTTGCCTTCTTGTTCCCTTTCTCACATCTCCTTGAGAGCTTGTTGCCTCAAGCTTCTTGGCTCAGCAAACTGGGACACCTGAAAACTACATGACATCAGCAACAGAAGGCAAAGAGCTTTCAGACTGCCAGAAATTTTGGAAAACCCAAGACAGACAAACCACCCCCATTTTATTTCTAGTTCATGTTCCAAAGCATATGAACAGCAGAGGTTTTTTTGAAAAAGAAAAGGTTTTCCATATTTTTTTACCAGCAATGAAATTATGAGTTTATTGAATCAGTTAAATCAATTTGGCTAGAATGTACTCAAGGAATTCAGGATGAATCAAATAGCATGAAAAATTTCAGCACCAGGAGTATGATAGTCTTGCAAACAATCAAAAACCATTTTAGAGAGGGAAGCATTAGACAATCTTAACTAGAAAGTGCCATTCCCAATCTATAATGGTGAAAATGATATATTCCAATAAATGCCGTGTATGATATTAAACGTACCTCCCACAGTCCAGAGCTGTTTCCTTGAATGATGATGATGATGATGATGATGATTTTCTTTCTGTGCAGTTATTTTTTCATATATTAACGGGAGTCTTTTATTAAAGAAGCACAATTCCTCTGTGCAAGGAATTGTGTTGAACCTTGGCAGACCTGGCATTAGTTCACACTACCTGTGTAAGATGTCTGCAAAGGAACCTATGTCCCAGTGAACTGCTGGGCACTAATAAGTTTTTGCTATGTGTAGCTGTTGTCTATTGAGAAATGAGAAACTGGCTTTCCATTTCACATAGCTTCCCTCCAAAATGAAATAACCATCTATCTAAGTTATTGCTCTGCTGAAATAACCTGAGGGCCATTCAGCCTCCATGCAGTGAACGTGGCATTCAGCAAAGCAATCAGTTTGAATCTCCCCTACAGTCTCTGTTCGCTTCCAAGAAGCCTGCTGGCCTCACCGATATCCTGGGAACAGCGTGTAAGGGGTCACGGCGGGATCGGGAGGTGCCGCTGTTGGCATGAAGGATGCTGTAAGCTGCGCCATCTTGTGTAGCTCCAAAAAAAGCCATCTGACAGCACGAAGATATTCAAGAATATTTCAGGAGGCAAATAGCATCCATGTACCAAATGCTCCAGACGGGTTAAGGTTTAGGGAGACTCCTTAGGATTTTCAGCTGAGTTTGCATCCCAGCTCAAAATCTGGGGAGTTTTTCTACATTTGCTGCATAATGCTGGGAAGGAGGGGACAGCAAAGGTGAGTCAATTCCCTGTTTGTACCTACAAAGCTGCACCAAAGGCCTCTGTTTTGAATGTGTTCCAGAGTCAAATGTGTGGAATTTGAAGTCAAGAAAGTTTAAGCACCTAAGCAGGGGATAGGTAGAAACATCGTGCCAGGATCTATCCCTGCTCTCTTCCACAAATGTAAATTCCCCTGACATAAAAAGCTGACAGAGGGCTTGATGTTCCAGCAGGGGATGGATTTGTGCAGATCTCTGTGGCAGTGACATTTGCGTCCAGCTGACTCTACCTGCACAGCACAGCAGGAATACCTGACAGCAAAAAGGAAGAGTCAAATTAAATCAAGCAAGGAAAATAATAGCATTTAAAGCATACATTAAAGGCTTATGCTATGTCCTGTTATGAAATTAAATAGAGATGTTCTGCACCTGTTTTTCTCAAACTATTTCTCTGAGATGGAAGATATGAATTCGTGTTTTGCTAAATGTGGAGTGAAAGCCAACTGACTTTCACAATTAATTCGTGATACAGATGCAGTGTCCTAGAGGATATGCTCCCTCTCTTCTCCTGTTTTATATACAGCTTTGCTGGAGGAAGAGATAGAGGACTCAGTCTGTAGGGGCTCATTTGAGAAGGCTTGGTGCCGTCTGCTGAGCTTGAGTGCAGAGGCAGGGATCAGAAAAGAAAAAGATATTGAAAAAGATGTTGAGCCTTTTAAGGCAGAAGGATCTTACATGGCTTGCTGTCACCAGCATGTTCTCCTTGTCCAACAAATTGAACATTTGTAAAGTAATTTTTTACCGAGTCTGTGCTTCTTCTAAGGATGATGTTGTTTTAGCGTAAAGTAGACGTTTTTTGAAGTTCACCTCTGAAATCCTAGGGAGAAGTTCTTTTTGCTGGAAACATTATTTGCTGCTGGAAAAGTCAGCATATGTGCCAGGTAAATACATTCTGATTTGTAGATCCTGTGGTATTTTTATGATGACCATAGGCAATGTGGGGCAATTATCTTCTGAGAAATGCTGGTTTTCTAGTATGTGCCTTTCACTTGAGTTTTGGTCTTTAATGTATGAACTTTGCGATCTGTGAATGTACCATCTCTGTGGCAGAAGTACAACAGTGTGCATTTTGAAGTCAGTACCCAAAAGAGCAGTGGATAAGCTGTAGACACAAAACCAGAGCTAGACCTCACCCCAGGCCTGTATGCCACCAGGTTCTACAGAAAGTTTCTGCGGGCTTTTGTGACAGCTGGATCTAACTGCAGACTTTAGTTAAAACAAAACTTTAACACTTCACATTATCCTGTTGGGCAGAATCTCACTTTTTTTTGATACATTCTGTATAACTTAAAATAGCTTCAGCATATGCTCACTTCATTCTCATTAAACATTTCCAGGAAAGTCTTAGCAGTTATACATGTGGAATAAGGAGTTTAGCTTCACTTTCCTGGACAACATGCTGCAATCGAACCTATAACAGCACCACTAAATCTCATTCAAGTCCCCAGCTGTCTTTAATCCCTGACCTAGTCCTTTTTCTTCCATGTCCACCTGAGATGGCAAATATTTTGGGCCAGGTATGAGTGACAACAGAAGATCATGGGATGCAAGCCCCCGGCTTGGGAGCTTTATAAATCCATGATGGAAAGATTATCAGTGCCAGGCACAATCAGTGTCTTTGTGACTTGGATCATTTCAGTAACACAACCCCTTTAAAGGCAGAATATAATGCAGTATGCACCTGGCTCACTTTCATAACAAAGCCATAGACCTTTATGAAGGCATGGGAATGCTAAATCCTGTGCACAGCTCAAGGAGGAAACTTCAGTGTCTCAAACTCTTTTCAGCTTTACCAGGTTTTTACCAAAACAGCTGATAGTTCAGGAACATCACTAATAGTTCCCCTATATAAAAGACCCATTTTGTACGTGCCAATGTGGGAGCCATGGGGAAGTGCTGGTTTCCCCTTGGAGTGCCTTATGTGACCCAGGCTGTCTCTGCTGAGTACATATACAGGCCTATGTGCCATTTGGTCGTGGTACTCTGTTCTACATGTTGTTTACCACACATACTATTTATAAATTTTGTTATCAGAGCCTGAACATCTGTACCAGAGATGTCTGCACCAAGTGACAGAGATCCATACAGTATGCAATAAATAACCAGAGCTTACATGACAAGGAATGTTCCTGCTGTTAAGCTGGTTTGTTAGGGTTTCACTTAGCAACAGATAAAGATGATGGAATATGAATTCTCCCTGACAAAAAATTGGGTTTCTTCCCAGCAGCTCAGAAAAGCCTGAGCCTCAGGGCTCTCTCTGCTGTCTCCTTTGTCTGTCTGTGCGATATGTGATGAGCGCTCCCTTCCTATGCAAGCAAGTTACTCCTTTCAGGCCACAGTGTCTCATGTGGGAAGGCAATATATTTTTTTTGCTGAACTACCCTTGACAACCATTTGGGAGCAGATGGATACAAACCAGCCAAACAGCCACTCTGGCTTGCTGGTATGTTTTGTTCTTCCCCTGCATTTGACATAGCACGAAGCAGAAGTGGGGTAAGCAGCCCCTCATAAAGTCCTGCTTGTTTCCCTTCCTGAGTAAATTCCCTTTAAACTGTGATCAAGAAGAAAACAGTAACTTTATACCAAGGATAAATGAAAACCTATGGGGGGCAGCAATTTCTCTCCCATTCTACTGTGACAGCACTGCCTTCTTCACACCCAGTTTCATGGGAAAATTCCAAGCTATCTGTTTACTGAAGCGTGCTCCAGGGTAAATCCCGCTCATCTTCTTTAGGTGAATAAGTGAGCCTTATTGCATGAGAAGTTTGGCCAGGGGCAGAGCTGGCTCGCAGTCTGTGTCCCACCTCCCCCTGGCTCAGGGCGCAGATTTTAGCATCCCTCTCCGCTCTGCTGCTCCATCCAGCCCCGCTTGTGACATCTCAGGCAAAGGGCAAAAGACGACAGGATAAGACCTTGCACATGCAAGTTGCAATCTTTGCAGAGGTCTGATTGTCTCATCATTTTCACATCAGGGCTATGACGAGGAAAAAGCCCCACAGTAACTAATTGATGGGTGAGTAACCAGTCAGCTCCGGGGCTGTTTGTTTTGTGGCTTGAAATAATTGAATAAGCAGTAACAAATGTTTCTGCACTCCCTGTGCAGACCTGCCAAGTCAATTCAGAGATATCAACAAGAACATTTTAAATGTCTTGGCAAGAGAAAAAATTCTATAAGCTGTTGAGGTGCTTTGTGGGTGTATTTTCAGGTAACAAGCCTTGGCTCAAAGCCCTGCATTCAAGCCTTGCTGAGTATCACTCGTATTCAAAAACTAATCAGAATCAGCATTCAAGTGCTGTAAGCACTGTTTCCTACAATTCATCTAACCACCACGAATAACTTGGAAATAATTAAGCTTCTGACCATAATTATGGGCTGCATCATTTCAGTCTATAGACTTGATTTGTTGAATTCAAAATATTCCATGGATCATTATTATAGCTGGACACATTTTTTGAAAATTAATGATCAATAATTTATATATTATGACAGATCATGCACAGTTGTATTGCTTATTTAGTTTCATGTGTATCCTTGATAAACACTGTAATAGAATAGCTCCCAAATACACTTCAACTCAGCAAACTTCTTCTGATCTTATATGGATAGCAATGCAAATAATTCTATATCATTGTGGGAAGTTCTGTTTTATCCTGCAGAGATGGACTTAATCCTGTGTCCAGAAGGTTGAGTGGGCTAGATCCAGTGTCAGTACAACACTGATGATGCTGATAACGTAATTATCTAAGTACATACCTACATTTATCAGAAGGGTCCTGACTCTAATGCACTTTGGCCTTTATGTTTGTTGCTCTCCATTGCTCCTCCTGAGTCACTTGCTTCCCCCAAGAAGTGACTCACCAGACCTGGTCAGGGGTTCAGGGGCAGACTTAGCCTGTGAAACCACTTCAGCAGAAGAATTGCTTTGGCAGAAGAATTGCTTTAAGAAGTTATCAGGGGAATGAAATGTGCTCATATGGCTCACATTTTCACAAATACGTAAAAGACCATGTGGAGCTGTACGCCTGGCAGGCAATAAAAATCCCATCTCTTTCCTTCCATATTTGTTGAGATAGTCATGAGACTTCAACTCCTTCTTCTCCACACAGCTGCCATGCACAGCAGAGAGGAGTCGCATCCCACGAGTGCTGTGACAGATGTGTTGTATTACTACAGCTGGATGTTCCTGCTAGGATTGAAGCAGAAGAAACAGTGGCTTTGGTTCTCTTGAACAGAGATGTGAAAACATAAAAAGTTCTCACATCTTTCTTTAATATTAACCTGCTCTGCCTTAATTAGTCTGCTAGGGTGATGCAGCTCCAGTATAAGGGGAATCGATCACTTTCATTAAGCATGGTAAGTAAAACTAACTCAAAAAATAAGTGGGCCATTGCATATTTCCGTGCCTGCCTCAGGAGGTAGCACATTCATTACATTCCAATAAGCTTCAGATAGGGATAAAAATACACCAGAAATTTGCTAGGGTCGAAAAATGCATTATTTCCTGTGGTCTTGCAGGAGATGCTGTATTTTTTAGCATTTCCCTGCCATGCGGAACTGATCTTCCAGCCCAGGAAAGCAGATGCTGTGCATCATTGCTGTTCTCAACTGCAGCAGAATCGGGGAGCCAGCACACAGCAAATTCCCCAGCAAATCAGCCCGCAGTGATGTGTCACTGCACTCACCCCTGTCTGGTGTGTACAAGCACCAGCAGCCTGGGTTCTGATCCATCTAACACATCCCCTTCTCCATTATGGGGTTCTCCCAACTTTGGCTCATGCATTTCCAAGCTCTGTGGAGCAAGGCTCACCCTCAGAGCTGGCACAGTGACAAGGCTCAAGCTCTCCACGTTAAGTAAGGTCTTCAGGCATAACCATGGTACAAGGTCATAAATCAGCTGCTTGATCTGATCTTAACAGAAGAGATTAAATACTTGGAAATTCATCTGGAACACCCTGTGAGTGCCCTAATTCTCACCAGCATGCGGTACTTGTCTGATGCTCTTTGGGCAGCCGGCTGAGTGTTGCACAGCTGGCTGAAAGCTGCTTTGGTTTACCCAGTGAAAGCAAATACTGTCTCATACAGCAGCTGTGTTTCAAGCACGATGGACTGCATCTTGATTGTTTTCTTTGAGTCTGCACTGGCTCCTCTACCACCTGCCTCATGGACATCTGCGCTGAATACACATCCCTTGGCTCAGGATTCACCAAGCTTGTTCTGGTGCTGAGAGTCAGAGCGCAGTAGAAAGCACCATCCTAAAAATTACTCAAGCGAGCATTCTCTCCTTAGGACAAAGAGCACCTGTGTCTTCTCTCAGTGTGAGGTGACCGGATATTTTCTCCATAGAATTTTCCCCAGGCTGACCATAAGGGTCTATGCCCGTGTGCCTTTAGGATTATTACTTTAATGATTTCTTTCTAGGTGAAAAGAAGTAGGGAGCAGAATCTCTTACTGACAACAACTGGTAGGGATTACACTGTCTCGGTCCTTGAGGTGTTTATTTAGCTGTTACACTGGGTGGGGGGATAAGGAAGCTGAAGTGGGAGGTTTGCTCCTCAAAACCAGTATAGTTCAGAATTCATGTGCTTCCCTTTAAAGCTTTTTAGTGTTCTCTTGCAACTTGCTATGTGTAATTTATGGGGCATTTCCAGGCAAAGGATATGATTCCCATACGCAAAGGAAAGGTGTATTTCCCATTAACAAAAGACAGGAATGTTTTTGACTAACCAGCACATACATGTTTTTTTTTTCATTTTATCCCATTTTTTCCTCTTCCCTGGATTCCCTTGTTAAATTCACATGTCCTTGATGATTAATCCCAGCCTTTCCTCAGAAGTGTGTCGACATTACTGTGGTCAGCCGGTCAGCAAAGCTCACCAGTGAAACGCAGTACCTGACCCACGTGAAATGGCTTCTAAACACACTTAAAGACTTGCAGAAGAATACCATAAAAAATAATGTTAACGAGGATTAAACTGCATGATTTTCTACACCGTTTCCAGCTGGACCAGGGCACTTTGCATTAAGCTAATGAGAGGCAAAAGCCAACTTAGACGTTCTTGATGGAGCTTTCATTGTGTGTGAGCACACGCTGACTGCAGACGCAATTATTTTTCAACCTGTGGGAGATTCTATCCGTAGAGCTGCACACCACGTCAAGCTGATCCAGTAAGTCTGGCTCCCAAATCTGACCCAGCTGACTCTTGTTCTTTTCTGGGAAATGACTGTAGAGCAGGGAGGAAGAATGTAAAATGATACGTGCTGCTCTTGCTCGCCTCCAGCCTGAGAGGGTAGGTTTGCTTACAAACACTTTCACGTTTAACCTACATTAGGACTAAAAATCAAGATCCTTCCCATCACTACCGATATATAGGCATAAACAAAAAGAGGGGAAAAACAGAAATGTTTTAAGCAACAAAAAAAATCAGGATGGAACAATTAAAAAGAAATTATTTGTCTTCAATAAGACAGGCTTAGCACCAGCTGCAACAGCCAAAATAGACACGAGGACAAATTGGAAGGATCACAAGAGTGTTCACCTTCTCAAAAAAGTACACTCCTGTGAAAGTTGGTAACTATTTCAAAGGAAAATTTGGTTAAAAGATATGTGAAAGGAAAAGAGTCTCTTGCTCTTCAAATTTCTCTTCTTCATCTTCAAAACAAAGCTGAAGCAATTAAGGTCATAGCAAAGCAGATTAGGTTACTTTTATGCTTAGCAGATCAACTCTTGTCACTAAAATGAGAGTTCTTCACTTGTGGTCCTCACTTTTTGCAGAAGGGAAAGGTCTGATTTTAGAGGGGTACCTAGTTAACAGCATTCACCTTCAGAACATTCTTTCTTACCTCCTAGATGCTCAGATATCATCACATAGGATGATGCACCTCCATTTGAACTGTACTCTGAGGGTCAGGATGTTTTGGGGTAGAGGTGTTGGATTTGTGGGGCAAGGGTTTGGTAGCAGGGGTGGCTTCTCTGAGAAGCTGCTAGAAGGCAATGCCAGGCAGTTCCAACACAGACTCACCACTGGCCAAGGCTGAGTCCTTCAGTGACAACAGTAGCACCTCTGGGATAACATATGCAAGAAGGGGGAAAGGAAAACAACCTGCAGAACAGCATCAGAGAGGCAGTGAGAGCATGAGACAGAAACAACCCTGCAGACACTAAGGTCAGTGCAGAAGGAGGAGCAGGAGGTGCTCCAGGCACCAGAGCAGAGATTCCCCTGCAGCCCCTGGTGCAGACCATGGTGAGGCAGCTGCGTCCCTGCAGCCCATGGAGGTCCATGGTGGAGCAGAGATCCACATGCAGCCTGTGGAGGGACCCACGCTGGAGCAGGGGGATGCGGCTGAAGGAGACCCCCATGGGAAGCCCATGCTGGGACAGGCTCCTGGCAGGAATCTGTGGACCCATGGAGAGAGAAGCCCATGCCAGTTTGCAGGCAGGACTTGTAACGCTGCAGGGACCCACACTGGAATGGGCTATTCCTGAGGGGCTGCAGCTCATGGAAGGGACCTGTGATGGGGCATTCCATAAAAAACTGCAGCCCATGGGAGGGACTCATGTTGGAGAAGTTTGTGGAAAACTGTCTTGCATGGGAGGGACCTCATGCTGGAGCAGGGGAAGAGCATGATGAGAAGGAGCAGCAGAGACAACATGTGATGAGCTGAACTGCAGCCCCTACTCCCCATTCCCCTGCACCACTCAGGGGGAAAGAAGGTAGGGAAAACTGGGAGAGGAGTTGAGCCTGGGAATGAGGAAGGGACGGGGGAAGGTGTTTTTAAGATTCGGGTCTATTTCTCATAATCCTATGAGATTATGAGAAATAATATAGTTATTAACTACACTATTTCCCCAAGTCAAGTCTGTTTAGACTTTCTCTATTTTATCTCTATTTGTATTTTGTATATGTATATGTATATATGTATCTCTACATATACTCTATATGTATCTCTATTTATTTCTATTTGTATCTTTCTCTATTTCTCTATTTCTTCTATTTTCTCTCCCCTGCCCAGCTGATGGAGTGGCTTTGGGCATCTAGCATTCAGCCAGGGTCAACCTGCCACACACATGGAACAACTCTGTAACCAACTCTGCCAACCCCCAAGACTCTGCTATAGCATCCTGGCATGCCTAGGCAAAATGTGTGATGGAGGCTGACTCCTTCACCGTTGCTGATCAGCAACACCACCAGGACTGCTGCCACTGTAAGGAAGCACATTAGCTGTGCAAGCCTCCATGAAGTCAATGGAAAATGCCTTCACTTTGTGTTGGTGATTTTTCCCCCATAAAATTATATGTATAGACAGTCAATGTTTTTCGACTTGAAGTGGTTGTTTCTGCATGCTTTCCCACGCCAAGTATTTTAAATATCTTAATNGTGAAAGTTGGTAACTATTTCAAAGGAAAATTTGGTTAAAAAATATGTGAAAGGAAAAGTCTCTTGCTCTTCAAATTTCTCTTCTTCATCTTCAAAACAAAGCTGAAGCAATTAAGGTCATAGCAAAGCAGATTAGGTTACTTTTATGTTTAGCAGATCAACTCTTGTCACTAAAATGAGAGTTCTTCACTTGTGGTCCTCACTTTTTGCAGAAGGGAAAGATCTGATTTTAGAGGGGTACCTAGTTAACAGCATTCACCTTCAGAACATGCTTTCTTACCTCCTAGATGCTCGGATATCATCACATAGGATGATGCACCTCCATTTGAACTGTACTCTGAGGGTCAGGATGTTTTGGGGTAGAGGTGTTGGATTTGTGGGGCAAGGGTTTGGTAGCAGGGGTGGCTTCTCTGAGAAGCTGCTAGAAGGCAATGCCAGGCAGTTCCAACACAGACTCACCACTGGCCAAGGCTGAGTCCTTCAGTGACAACAGTAGCACCTCTGGGATAACATATGCAAGAAGGGGGAAAGGAAAACAACCTGCAGAACAGCATCAGAGAGGCAGTGAGAGCATGAGACAGAAACAACCCTGCAGACACTAAGGTCAGTGCAGAAGGAGGAGCAGGAGGTGCTCCAGGCACCAGAGCAGAGATTCCCCTGCAGCCCCTGGTGCAGACCATGGTGAGGCAGCTGCGTCCCTGCAGCCCATGGAGGTCCATGGTGGAGCAGAGATCCACATGCAGCCTGTGGAGGGACCCACGCTGGAGCAGGGGGATGCGGCTGAAGGAGACCCCCATGGGAAGCCCATGCTGGGACAGGCTCCTGGCAGGAATCTGTGGACCCATGGAGAGAGAAGCCCATGCCAGTTTGCAGGCAGGACTTGTAACGCTGCAGGGACCCACACTGGAATGGGCTATTCCTGAGGGGCTGCAGCTCATGGAAGGGACCTGTGATGGGGCATTCCATAAAAAACTGCAGCCCATGGGAGGGACTCATGTTGGAGAAGTTTGTGGAAAACTGTCTTGCATGGGAGGGACCTCATGCTGGAGCAGGGGAAGAGCATGATGAGAAGGAGCAGCAGAGACAACATGTGATGAGCTGAACTGCAGCCCCTACTCCCCATTCCCCTGCACCACTCAGGGGGAAAGAAGGTAGGGAAAACTGGGAGAGGAGTTGAGCCTGGGAATGAGGAAGGGACGGGGGAAGGTGTTTTTAAGATTCGGGTCTATTTCTCATAATCCTATGAGATTATGAGAAATAATATAGTTATTAACTACACTATTTCCCCAAGTCAAGTCTGTTTAGACTTTCTCTATTTTATCTCTATTTGTATTTTGTATATGTATATGTATATATGTATCTCTACATATACTCTATATGTATCTCTATTTATTTCTATTTGTATCTTTCTCTATTTCTCTATTTCTTCTATTTTCTCTCCCCTGCCCAGCTGATGGAGTGGCTTTGGGCATCTAGCATTCAGCCAGGGTCAACCTGCCACACACATGGAACAACTCTGTAACCAACTCTGCCAACCCCCAAGACTCTGCTATAGCATCCTGGCATGCCTAGGCAAAATGTGTGATGGAGGCTGACTCCTTCACCGTTGCTGATCAGCAACACCACCAGGACTGCTGCCACTGTAAGGAAGCACATTAGCTGTGCAAGCCTCCATGAAGTCAATGGAAAATGCCTTCACTTTGTGTTGGTGATTTTTCCCCCATAAAATTATATGTATAGACAGTCAATGTTTTTCGACTTGAAGTGGTTGTTTCTGCATGCTTTCCCACGCCAAGTATTTTAAATATCTTAAT
>VYZQ01050482.1:15631-31602 GCA_013400655.1 Mystacornis crossleyi
GTTTGGAGGGGCACAAGCTGCCCTTACCCACTGGACTTCCAGAGGACAGGAGCTACTAGACCTCTCTGTGGAATCACTGCTTTCAACAAGACCACTTCATCTGGACTGCTACCACCACCCCCACTAACAGGGTGTCAGGTTGTATTCTGATTCTGTCAGTAGTTTCTTTTGTACTATTGCATTTATTTTCTTTTCTTTCTATCAAATTGTATTTCTGACTTGGAGCCTCTCACTGGTTTTGCTTTCAAACCAGTACATTTGTGTTGGTCAGAATTCAGCTTCAGGCCTGCCTACAGCTGTAGCTGAGAAGCTGTAGGTTGGCTCTCTCAACCCACAACCCGTAAATGTTGCAACTTTGACCCGTAAATGTTGCAACTTTGTCTATGAAATAAAACAGCATTTTGGAGAGCCGCCTGAAGTCCCACATCTCTCGTGTCAGGCTCATACAGGGGGGAATTGAAGGCCATGGCTGATGTTTCCAAGCAGCTGCAGGGTGGCTTTTTAATTGGTGCCAAGTCAGCATCTGCAGGGCCTCCCTGGCGACTTCCCTGCCTGTCCCAAGAGTCCTGGCCCTGTTCTGGCCTCCTGCAAGCCCCGCTCCCATCTCGGGCTCCTCCAAGAGTTCCGAGCCATGGGAATTCCACGCTGGCCTCCAGGATGGATGAGGTCACTCCTGCACGAGAGCAGCCATCGAAGGGATGAGGGAATGACGATCCGTGTGTGAGGAACGAGCCTTGCTGAGGATGGAGATGCACCTGGGTCTGACACTGAACCCGAGACTAAGATCAGCACCAGGACCTGCAGCTCGGAAGGGGTTGGGGGGTATGGCACAGAGGTTTGACACAGACCATCAACAGCGGAGCAAATTCCAGCTGCATGCTTTGGAGCTCACGGTTTCGCTCCAATCCCCCGCTTGGGGATCAATAAATGATGTTATTTGATGTTTTCTGCAGAGCAATTGTACAGGAAAATGACAGGAAGCCGGGAGATAGCAAAGCCAGGGCTGAGCACGTCTCCCTGTGATGCTTTGCTGAGCAGACAGAGCCAGGAACACCTCACTGCCATCGCTGAAATGAATTTTAAATACAGCCACGAATGAGGGGCTTTTAACTCGCTTCAGAAATTTTACAACAATAGCCCCATTAAAAACCTCCAGGTAGTTTTACATTAATGTCCAACACAATGGGCCAGATCAGGCTTTGATCTCCTCTTTCAAGGTTTACAGGCACTGAGCTATCTCACATGTTCCCAATGTCATCTTATCTGTATCTCTGATGTTTTATCTTGTTATACCTCCGCAGAAGCCCTGTGATCAGCTACACCAGGGGAACAGTTTTTCCTTTTTTTATTTTTTCTAATTTTCTTTTTCAGATGATTTAAAGATTTAGAGCTCAGCACTTCTCAAATCATTTCATGGAGCGCTCAGTGAGGCACTGAGAAAATGGAGCAAATGCAAGCGAGGGCAAATCAATGTAAGCAGAGCAGAGCACAGCCAGGAAAACCAAGTGCCCTGCCCAGTGTGGGGTTTGGGATGCCCTGAGCTGGGGCTGCCCCATCCCTGAAAATGCCCAAGGCCAGGCTGGATGCACTTGGAGCAACCTGAGATTAGTGGAAGGTGTCCCTGCCCATGGACCTGGATGAGCTTTAAGGCCCCTTCCAACCTGAACCATTCCGCAATTCCAAATGCTGCAAACAAGCACATGGAGAAAATAATAAAAACAATAATAAAAATACGAATAACCCATGGTGGCAGTTTCTCGGGATCCATAAATAATATTGGAAGCACCGGGGTTCTTTTTTTAAACGAACCTCCATTACTCAGTGTCATGGTGCAAGTTACTGCAATGGGAGGCTGGTACCCTCCCGGTGATTCCAAAGATGGGAGTGCCACATCCTGTGGGCCCCACAGCTGGGAGCAGGGAGGGCAGAGACCCATACTAGAATCCTTTCCCAGAATGGTTTGGACTGGGAGGGATATGAAGGATCATCCAGTGCCACCCCTGCCATGGGCAGGGACACCTCCCACTGTCCCAGGCTGCTCCCAGCCCCAGTGTCCAGCCTGGCCTTGGGCACTGCCAGGGATCCAGGGGCAGCCACAGCTGCTCTGGGCACCCTGTGCCAGGGCCTGCCCACTCTCCCAGGGAACAATTCCTGCCCAAAATCCCATCCAGCCCTGCCCTCTGGCACTGGGAAGCCATTCCCTGTGTCCTGTCCCTCCGTCCCTTATCCAAGGTCCCTCTCCAGCTCTCCTGGAGCCCCTTTAAGCGTGGAAAGGGCTTCCCAGGTAAGGATGAGATGAGGGCAGAAATCCTGGGTGGAATGGGGACTACATTTAGACTGGAAGCTGTGTATGGAAAGCAATTAGAGCCCCTAGGAAAAGTGATTAAGTGTTTTTGACAGGGAAGAAGCAAAAGGGTTTGTTTGGGTGGCTCAGCTGCAGCGGGGAGGGAGGCATCAGCAGCAGCTTTGGAGTTAAGGCTGCACTGGGTTTCTCACTTGTAGTGGGATTAAATTCTTCCATTTCACAGCTGGGTGATTGAATTCCATCTTCCAGTGTGACACAGTTTCTGTCCTGGGGTCAGCTGAATTCGCTGGGCAGTTTTTGGGTACCATGCTCACCAATGTTTGCAGGGGGAACAATCAATATTCACTCATGCTGAACCAGGAACCTCCACCCTCTGCTCCTTCCCCTCTCCCTGCAGTTTAAACAACCAGCATTTCCAAACCTCGGAGCTACTCCCATCAAATCCTGGCCTGGAAAACTTTTTGGGTGAACAGGTAGAAACTTCTTTATCTGGCAAGACCTTTTCCAGACAATTCTGAGACAATTTGCCAGCAGGGAGACAACGCTGTCCCACCTCCTGCCCTGGTGCTTCCCAAATCTTTTCCTCCCAAACCTTCCCTGGGTGCCAGCACCACCTGCATACCTGCCCTTCGTCTTTCACTGCCTCCACATCTCCCTCTCTCCTTTCCCGTACGAATTCTTGGATCTAAAAGCGAGGTCTGAGCTCGTGGGAGCTGCTGAGGTACAACCAAGGAGAAGTGGACTAGCAGGGAACTGCAGCGCTGGGAAAGCCACAAATGATCCCACACCAATTCCCAGCAGTTCCAAGATCAGTGGCTCCCTGTGGCAGCAGGATCACTGAGTTTTATTTCTATTACATTTGGTTCAAGCGCCTCCCTGTTATTTAAGTCAGCAGATGACAGTGGGACAGAAATAGCCCACCTTCCAGTGGTGTAATCCTTACAGAGCTGCTCAGACAAATCCTCAGGACAGCTCCAAAATGTGCTGGACCACAAATTTACACCGCCGGGGGTGCACAGAAATGTTCTAACGCTGCCTTTGCCTCAACACCCCCCAAAGTTGGCCGAGGTTTCTGTTCAAAGCACCGAGCCAGACCCGCACGGAGCTGCAAGCGCCAGGATTAGCAGAGTATTCCCAGCAGCTCCTGAGAGAAGGATTCACATCCATGCCAAAGGAATGGGTGAAATTCCCAAGGCCCAGACCACTGAGTCCTCCCACCACGTGCAGCTGGGATGGCCACGCACATGGATGCATCCGTGCTGCATTTCTGCTCCCTCAGGATGATTTCTGCCACAGTTTTTTCCTCCCTCAGGACAGCCCTAATTCCATAAAACACAGAGGACAGCCCCGACTCCATAACCAAACGCAGCCAGCTGTTGGAGCAGCAGCCTGCTTCCGAGGCCCTGACTGCTCTCCACTGAGGCTTCCGTGTGACATCTGCCCATTATCCCATCCAAAGGTCAGCTGAGCAAGGGGAGAGCACAGAAATTAGTCCCTAAACAAACCAGCCAGGGTTTCAAAGGTAATTTAGTGTATCCCTGCTGGGTGACAGAGCATTCCCAGCCCTCTTTCTCCAGAGGGAAGCAGCCACCGAGTCTGCCTGGTGTGGTCTCCGCGTGAATAATTCAAGTCCACAAACAAACAGCAACTGCCCCTCCGGCAACAAAGTCACGTTTGGCATTTGCCTTCACTTGGGGACATCACCCGGCTGGGCTCTCACATTTTCAAATGATTTCTGAGACGGTTTGCTGATCCCACTCCTATTTATTATGGCAATCAGGGAAATCTGACAGCGCTGGGTACAAACTACTGGTGGCTTCAGGATGAAATGACAAATTATTTAAGGCAGAACGCTGGGAAAAGCAAAACTCCCCAGCAGAAAGAGAAAAAGCTCTTCCATGTTAGGGGCCAAATAACGGCACCTGAAATCTCGCTTTTTGTGAGCAGCAAATGTCCCAGCTCACACCAACAGAACGGGTGCCGGTGATCGGTTACTGCTCCTCACAGCCCTCACCGGGGAGGAGAAGGGGTTTAATTATTTACACAGCTTAAAAGAAACGACTGCAACCTCTGCTTTTTATAGCCCCGAGGAGCTTTTTGCCAGCTTTTTGCACATCCCACGGGATTTCTCCCCAGTCTGGCACCATGGGCAGCCGAGGCAAAAGCTGCTTCCCAGATGGTCCCTAATTCAGGGAACAAGGGACACAGAGGGGGATGGAGCCCCTCAGCTCAGCTCCCTGATGCTGCAAAGCCAGGAAATGCTGTCCGTTGCAGGAAAAACGACATTCCATGCCTTGCTGGGTTATTTCAGCCAAAGTTTTCCAGCGCAGCTCCAAGTCAGACCCTCACTAAATCATCCTCTTGAACCGGCAGCTCCCATTTTGGAACCTTAACTCTGCTCATTTTCCTTCTGGCAAGGGTTCAAACCTTCCTTGGCTTATCTCAGCCGTATTTCTGAACGAAATAAAACCATCCTTCCCTAATGCCCAGGGCTGTTTTAGGCACACAGCCCTGGGGCTGGCTGGATGTCCAAGCCAGCAGGTACCAGAGCCCTGCAGAGGCAGCACCTGCAGGAAAAGCTTTCCCAAGGTTTCCCATCACAAGGAAAAGGGAGTTTCCATGAAGATCAGCTGCTCTCTGCTCCTTTTCACGGAGCTGAAGGGCCAATCCAGCCTCCATATGTTTATGGAGATGCTTCCCCATCCTCCATGGATCAAGAGTGTGGCCATCACTTCGACCCACAGATAGCAAAGTTGCAACAATCAAGTCTCATTTCTGACCCACAGGTGGTGAGATCTTTTCTCTCCTCTCTCTCCTCTTACCCTTTCTGTCTTTTCCTTTCTTTTCCTTGGATATATTTTCTTAAGGGATATCTTTGTACTTTTATATTATTTCATTCCTATTGGCATATAAAATGGAAAAATATTAACAACCACCCTCTGCAGCGAAATTAAGTGAGTGAACTCCTGGGAGGCTTTGTCATGAATAAATGGAGTGGGAGAGGGGGTGTAAGGTGAAAAAAGGGACACCTCAGGGGCTAAAAAGGGGACTGGGAAAGGGGACTAAGACAAAAGGTTCGGATGGAATCATTCAGGTTGGAAAAGATCTGGCCTGGCACTGGGACACAGGTGCTGCTCTTCTGGACTCCCAGTTCCCCAGAGCAGGAAGCAAATTTGCATCTCTCCTTCTCTTCTTGGGGTGTAACTATAATATCCATCAGTTAATTAATTCATTAACTCATTTGAATACATCCGAGGAGCAGAATATTGTAATTCATATCATAGTCTGCGTAATCCTATAATTAAAATGATAGCCTACAATTAAAATCATGGTCTCACAGATGACACACGTCTGTGATTGCTGATTGGAGAGAGGGAACACAAAGGATGGGCATTACAGGGAACTGCCAACCCCAAGTTGGCAAAAAAAGCAGGAAAATGCCTCTAAAATAAGAATAAACTCAACAAATAGTTCAGCTCTTCCAGACCTGGAGGACAGATGGATACATGGAAAGATATTCCAAGCCTGTAACTTCTGCCTAACATCCTCTCAGCCACGCCCTGAGCTCTGTGACTCCAGGGATGTGCTCCAGCATGGAAATGGGGAAAAAAAAACCCCAGTGCCACTAATTTTGTAGGCATTTACAGTCCTGGGATGGTTTGTGTTGGAAGGGACCTCAAAGCCCATCTCGTTCCAACCCCTTCCACCTTCCACTAGACCAGTCCTGCCCAAGCTGGCCTTGGTCATCCTGATCCTCTCGATCCACAGGATCCATCCCAAGGCCTTTTCCCAGCTGGAACACGAGCTGTGAAAAGGAGACGTGAGCTAAAAAAAGAGGAGCAAAACCTTTCCGTGGGATTTGCGTAAAGCCTCACAAACCTGCCCACGTTTAATCTTCCGAGTTCTTCCCTATCACAAACCTCCCCTCGGAAAAAAGAAACCCTTGAAGGACAATTAGCTGGAGCTAATTAACTGCTGCCTGGAAAGGAATCCAGGTTAAACCTGCTGTCAAGGAGACTTTTCTCCCTCAGGAGTTTCACCTCGCGAGGTAACTCTGGAACACCAAAACTTTCTGGAAGGGCTCACAGTTCCTCTGGGGTCGCTCTCCAAGGAACTTTGCCATTTTTCCCTCCTCCATCCATCCTTCTGCTGGTTTTCAAGGAGCCCAGCAAACAGGAATATGGAATTTGACTACTGAATACTCTGTTTTTTTCAACAGAGCATTTTTTTTGGATATTTTTCCAGACAGACAACACTGATCCCTCCTGCTCTGTCCAAGGCAAAATGCCAAGAGGTGACAATAATGTCACTGTCACCCCCGCTCTGCAGTGACAAGGGCTCCAGCACAGGCCTCTGACTTTGAAGATAAAAAAGTTGCTATCAAAATTAATTGGTTCAGCCTTTTAGGGAACAATCCCTCCGTCAGCAGAGCTGTGCCCTTCCACTGGGATGAAACGCGTGGCATTAGAAGGAAAGGGCTGGAGAAGATAAAAGCTCAAAAACGTGAAGGTCAAAAACCCGGTGGAGCTCCCAAAAAGAAGAGTTTCTTCCAAAGAGGTCCCAAATTGCAGTTTCCCTCCAGGTTGTACAGCAGATCCTAAAACTCCCCAAAGTATCCCCAGGATCTCCTCAGTCTGCATCCCCAGCGTGCCTGGGATAATAAATACTCGAGAACAGAGCTCAAAATTAGAGCTGTGGGAAGGGAACATTTCTCTGGGAGCCGATGGGTTGTGGTGCCATCTCCAAAAACCTTCTGTGACCATGACATCGTTTCTGACCTGACCCAAAATTCCCCAGTTTGATTCCCAATGCTTCCTTCCCTTCTGCTCCAGCAGAAATCAATATAACCCCAATAGGAACACTCAAAAAATTCATATAAAATAGTAACAGAATGAGCCTAGGATACTTGGGGCCATCTGCCTGAAGCATTCCGTGCCCAAAATTCCTGGTTCTGGGATGGTAAAGGAAGTTGACAGTCTCCCACCTTCTTCATTAAGTGTCATGGGCTGACACCCCTTCCTGCTCTTCAGGTTTTTCTTCCTTTGGGCTCTGTCTGAATTCAACAAGAATTCAGGGAATTTAACCTTTTTAATGGAATGCCTTTTTAAGAAGGAAGCTTACATTTGATCTGGGGCAGGGAAATATTATTCCAAGCTAAAATACCACCCTTTTAATACCATCAACTTAATTAAATATAATATTTCAAATATCACTCCAAGATAAGAAAAGAGAAATCTGTGGGTGTCTTGCAGGATTAACAAGTTTTGCTGATGAACTGAAGATTTTTGAGATGGGCCTTAGGTCCTGAAACAAGCCAAGAGTTATTTTTAATCAATAACTAATTGGGGCTTCTCACTTTCCCTCCACGGAGGTGCCCAATACCTTTGGCAGACACCATTCCAACCCCTCTGGTTTAATGAGAAGTTTCTATGTATAACTTAATTGGAATCTTCAATTTAGGCAGTCACTCGGAGCATTTGACTTTGAGAAAACACTTCTCCCCTTCCTTAATGTGCTGTTAAAAAAAACCCCCATGAAAGCAAAATAATTGAGAGGGAGGAAAAGTAACGAAATGTTGTAGGGAGCAAATTTAATTTTCTTTTCAACAGCTTCTGCCTTTGAATCGTGTTTGGTTGATACTGAGCATCTCTGGAAGCACAACAGGATCCTCTTGAAAAGCTTTAATCATCGGGATAGAATCAGAGCTCAAAGATGACAGATTAAAACCAAATTGTAGCTCAAGAATGAATGAAAAGTGGGGATTTTAAAAAATATTTTAAATATTTTAAACTACAGCTCCTTTCTGAAAGGAATGAGTATTTACTGAGGATTTCAGATGAATATATTGCTTCACATCAAGACAGCTCCAGTTTTTATCCCCAAATGATAAATTCCACTGCCCATCCTTTGTCTCAAAACGTGTTTGACTTTGGAAAATACCCGAGAAAGGTCAGAGCTCTCTAAAGAAATGAAACGTCTTCAACACAGCTCCCTCACCAACCACTCCCTCAACAACAATTCCCTCAAGTGCAATTCCACCTCACAATATTTCAAGGGGATTTCTGGAAGAGCTACTTCTGTGGTCTCAAATATTGTGATCGAGGAGGACCTTGGGACAACCTGGTCAGAGGAGACCCATCTCCACACCCACAGGGGAACCAGGGACACATGAGGAGGAAAATTCCTCCGCCCAGAGGAGGAATCTCTCCTTTTCAAGCTGTTTTGTATCATTGTGTGGAGAACAAGGAGGGATTTTGGGAATTCCAGTGGTGCACCATCAACAAACACAAGTTTGAGGTTCTCTGCTGAGCACAAGGAGCAGCCACTTACTTTGCTTTTGCTTCTGCATCCTCGTAGGCTTTGTTGGAGACGTCATCCAGGCCCCCGATCAGGTGCTTGAAGGAGCTGTAAAGACAAAGGGGCACTTTGAGAGGAAAATCCCAGGCACACCGAGGTTGGAGAAGACCCTGAAGATCATCCACCCAGCACTGCCAGCTCCACCACTGAAGCATGGCTGGAGAGATCCGGGAGCCAAGAAAGCCAATGGGGCTCTTTGGCAGCAATTGGGGCCGGATCACGGTGCCGGTGACCCACCACGCCCAGGGCTGGGAATCCACTGGGAAACACGGTCTCAGGAATGCTGGAGATGCCAAAACCAACGCCAAGAAGATCCCAACTGATTTATCCAGCCCACTGAAATGGCTGCTGGAGGTTTTCACCCTCCAGAAGGAAGTTTCAGAGTAAATGTGCCAACGTGGCTGGTTGGTGGCACCTCAACCATCACATCCCCGTCCTCCAGCAGGAGCCCTGTAAATCCCTCTGCTTCCAGAGTGACATTTTCATTTCTGGGTCCCAGCTTCCTCAAACAGCATCCAAAAACACATCAAGGAGGGTGCAAACTGAAAGAGAGGGAGCTTAGGTTGGATATTGGGCAGGAATTGTTCCCTGGGAGGGTGGGCAGGCCCTGGCACAGGGTGCCCAGAGCAGCTGTGGCAGAGAAGTGTCCAAGGCCAGGCTGGATGAGACTTGGAGCACCCTGGGATAGTGAAAGGTGTCCCTGCCCATGTCCCAGGGGGTGGAATGAGGTGATCCCAAACATCCCTTCCATCCCAAACCACTCTGGGATTCCGTGAAAAACCAGAAATTAATAACTGAAATCAGTGAATGCCTTCAAACTAAAACATCCAGGAGAAAAGCTATTTTCTACTATCCAATTCCAATATTCCCAGTGGGTTTGTCACTCACAGGTTTTTTTTTTTCAAGGAAGAAAAATTTGAAAGGATGAACTGCTGCAAAGCAGAGCCACTTGATCTCTGCCTTAAGGTCACAGCTTTACAAATGAAAATCGTGCAATTCCTCCGGCTCCTCTGTGCTCCTGACACTCCTGAGGCAACACACATGGAGCTGAAGAACAGGGATTGCTCTAAGTTGACAAAAAACNGAGCCAGCCTGGGATTCTCTGCTGGGAATTACTGCTCAGGAAATGCTCTCTGCCCACACCAATTCCCCCCGTCTCCCACTCCGCTTAATTCACGAGATTTGAAATCATACAGTCAAGGAAATCATTCCTGCAGCCCGGGGAAAGCCAATTAATAAATTCAATATTGAGGAAGACAAGGCACAGAGCCCTTTGCTCTCACATGAAGTCATGTTAGAGGTTTTTAACCAAGCTGGTAATTATTAATATTAATATTTTTAATATTAGGATGTGTTAATCATGGGAATATCTTTCCAACCCCAAATCCCTTGCTCAGCAGTGAAAACAGGAATGAATCAGCTCCTCCAACACCTCGAGTTTTATCTTCCCAGTGCTGGGAATGTGCCACGGGATGAAGCCAAACCTTGCAAGGCGACAGTGACAGCAAAGCAGGATTGGGGTGTTCATGCCTAATTGCACCCCAAACGGGCATTCAGGCAATTAATTAGCACAGTAACACCATCCTGGAAGGCCGTAAGACATCACCTAAGGCTTAAATTGCGATTTAGGCTTGGTTTGCCTAGAAAATGGGGCAGGGTTAAGTTTTTTTGGCAATGCAAATCAATCTCTTCTAGTGAAACATCAAAGAAAAAGAAGTCACTGGAAGGAGCAACAACAGTTTCTCTAAAACCCTTAATTTTTATTAAAAATTTTAAGCCAGACGTAGCGCTGGGCAGGATACTAAACTTGACTTGAGTCCCTTTTTTATTGCCCATCTCGACGTTGTTGAAGTCTCGGCTCAGTCCCAACCTCCCCAAGAATTCAATCAGAAACTGCTCGGGTTTTTTTCTCCTCGTGGCATTTTCTCTTCATTTTTTCTATTCTCTCCTCATAACCAATTTTCTCCATGGATAAACTTCGCTTCAACTGGGAGAAGCAGTAAAGCAGCAAACCCTAAAATCTCCGCTGAAAGAGCTCGGCTCAGCTTATATGGGGTCAGTCATGCCAGGATAACACTTTTTTATTTCATTTTTCTCCCATTTCCATTGCCAGGAGGGCTGATCCAATAACCTCTGTTGACACCTCCCATCACTCCCTGATAAAACCCAAAACCAGGCTTTGAAACACAGGCAAAAATGGAAAATGCAAAGTGGAAAAGCAGAAAATAGCTGCAATATTTAAAATGTTGCCTTAAAACAAAAAGTGCATCTTCTTGCTACGTGCAGCTGAAGAAGAGGAGAAGCTGGAAAAACAGCATTTAGTGTAAATTCCAGGTAGTTTTGTAACTCTCTGTCAGCAGCAGCTGTGCCTTGAGTTCTCCTGGCTCTGATCCATCAGCTCCTCTCTCTCCATTTGCATGAGGCAATTTTGTCCTCCCAGCACCCACGGTGTTGCTAAATCTCCGAGCTCCAGGAAAACATCGCTGGCGCCATAAATAAATTATACGGAGGGGAAAAAAAATCTCATATAAATAAAAGATGAACCTGAATCTACCTCCGTGTAAATATTCCGACAGTCCAGGAGAAGCCACGAACACTCTCAAACACTTTTTCAGTTTCAAGAGGTAGGTGTGAAAAAAACCCAAAAAAACCCAATTATGGAGTTGCATCAACTTGTTCCTGAGGGTGCCAGTGATGATCCAAACGTCGGGAATGAGTTTGAAGCCTTTCCCTCCTGTTTTCTCTCCATACAAAGGAGCTGTGGGTGAAGTCTGACTGTGCATCTTTATTCAAACTGAGCCACACAACACATGCTCAAGGGGTGCCTGCACGATTTTTATCAGAAGACCTTTTAAGGACAAGTTCCTAAAGGAGCGATCCATCAAATCCAGCACATATTTGGTAGCTTTTCCCCTACTGTACTTCTGGAACAAATCTAACAACCCCTCCAAGGAGCCTGGAAATTCATCAGGATGAGAACCAACAAGGCCGGGCTTGGATCAGTTTGGAGGCAACACCATCGAGCATCTCCCACAGGGAGCTTTTTTCCCAGAGGATGAATTCCTGCCGTGTCACCCCAGGAAAAACTTCATTAACACCAGCCTTGATCTTGTAGGGTGTCAAGGCAAGTCCTAAAGACAGAAAGTCCATGAATTGTAAAAAAAAAAAAGCACTTGGAGATAGAAATGCCTAAAATCCATCTGAGAGGGGCCATAAAATATTGATGTGTGTCCCAGAGTGGGGGTCGGAGCAGCAGGAAATGGGGGCTGCAAGGAGCTGTCCAGCTCCCCAGGTATCCAAAGGCTTCTCCAAACTCCCTGGAATGGTCGGATATCCACCTGACTTCTTTTTTACCCCCACAATTCCCATGAACATTGTGTGGGTTTTGCTGAGGTTTCCAAGCAACTCCGTAGGCCCACGGTTGGGTCTGTGCTCCGGTGGCTGGCAGGAGGAACATCTGGATAAATCAATCCCGACTCACCATCAAGCTTGAGCAGGGAGAAGTCCCCGGGCTGCCCTGTGCTGTGTCCCTCAGCAAAGCTGCCACCCTCATCTGCTCAGCCTCGTCACCCTCTCACTTCGTTATCCCTACTGGATTACGCTTCCTCCTCTTCCGCGCTGAAATTCTGACGATCATGCAAAATTCCTTGGAATTTTTTTCTTTCCGATTGCCAAGTTCTTTCTTTCAAATATGCCTGACCACGTAGGGCTACACGAGGGGTTTTTTTGGGTTTCTTCCTGGCAGTCTTCTTCCTCGCAGGAGCAAAATGCATGGTGCTCCCAATGGGAATCACAGAATTCCTAGGAAAGTTCGAGTTGGAAGGGACCTCAAAGCCCATCCAGTGGACACCTTCCACTGTCCCAGGCTGCTCCAAGCCCCAGTGTCCAGCCTGGCCTTGGACACCTCCAGGGATGCTCTGGGCACCCTGTGCCAGGGCCTGCCCACCCTCCCTGGGAACAATGAAGAGCATTAACGACCAAATCCCACTGAAATTCATTATTCCAGTAAAGGAAGCGACTCACAAGCACAACTGCAAGGTGGAAAAAACGCCAGTGGTTTTGGTAACAAATATTTTCAGGACAAGGATGAGTGGGAACAAAGTCCATGGAATGCATCGAATGCTCCCTGCAGGTTGTTTTCATTGTTAGATCAGGATTCTGCTCATTCCTGCACCAGGAAAGGATGATGGAAGTGCACCTTGCCATGCACAGCTACCTAGACTGGCAAAAATAGCTCTACTACTTTTTGGGTGCCTTTGGGGTGTTTTGGGGGACTGCAAGAGCCCTCTTGTTTCAAAAGGAAATTAAAAAGCAAGCATCACCTGGTAATTAAAGGCCCATCACGAGCTCCAGTTTGACTTTCCTCGTGGTATTTCCAACTCCCACTGCCTCAACCCTGTGGCCATTTTACACATATTTTATTAATTCCAGAAATCCTTTTAGGCAAAGCACTCCCTCTTTTCATGCTTAAGCAATTCCCTTCTCAAACTCAGCTTAAGCAATTCCCTTCTCAAACCCAGCTTAAGCAAGTCCCTTCTCAAACCCAAATCAAGCAGTTCCCTTCTCAAACCCGACTTTCCCACAGCTCCTGGCTCGTCTCTGTGAAGAAAGTTTCCCATATTATTCACCCCCAGACTACAAACTGCAGCAGCTAAACCAGGCCTAAAATTGCTGGGAATATTGGCAAATCCAGAGGCCAGGCTCACGTCTCCCTTAGGAATAACTTGCTGTGGCACCACGGCGTGACTCTCTCTGTTACTGAGATGGGAGTGTGGCAGTTGGAACAATTCCTGGATGCCTTCGGAAGCCTTTACTGGGAAGCTGGAGGAGTTACCCTGCTGCCAGGTAATTCCAATGGGTGATATTGGTCGGTGAGACCGGAATTCTCCAGGAATTCCATGTTTTAAGGAACAGGTCTTTTCCCATCAGTTGTTTTTTGGAACTGCAACACCAGTTTTGCCGAGCTGCTTCAGACGGGGACACCCCCAGAGCATGGAAATTGCTGCTCCAGTGGTTCCTGGATCTGATCAAGCCAAGAGCTCGTCTGGGAAAAGGAAATATTTGGCGGCTGCAGTGACTTGTGTCACCCCTCCTGCTGCACGGAACACGTTCCAGCTGCAGGGAGCACCCACGCCCTGCTCCCATTTCCGGCTTCTGTGTCACTCAACCTTCACACCCACCCAAAAGGTGTAAAATTCCCTATATCTGGATGTAAAAAACTGGTTCTTTTTCCTCACCGATTCCCCAAATTGCCACAAGTGCCGGTAGTTTTTCTCCACGTGAAATTTCACTCCGGCAGTTGTTGTCATTCCTGTAAAATACCAGCCTGAGGAAGAGCTGGGACACGAAATTGAGCCTGGTCAGGACACGGGACAGCCTGCCCTGATCTATAAATAGGGCTATCAATAGGGTCACTTTCCTTGCACTATAAATAAGGATTTTATAAATAGTGTTATTCTGCTAATTGCAGAGTGTTAATAGAACCTCTGGTGTAGATTACCCACAGCTTCATCAGTTTAAATTTAACTTGTACTTCCTTACTATTTCAAGGGCATTGGATACTGGGGAAAAGGCACAGGAGACAAGGGAAGGAAAAGTCTGGAAAATTATCAGGAATGAGTGCCTTGAATTATTTGGGGGTTTTTAGCTCTCACAATGCAAAGCAGAAGTAGCTGCTGCAAAAGCGGAAAAATAAAAAGCATAAATTCCTTGTTGCTTTTTATTTCTCTGAATTAACGCTTGCTAGATTATCTAATTATTAAAAGTACAAAGATTGTTAAAATATTATCTTGCTAAATAATCCTTGTTGCTTTTTATTTCTCGGAATTGATGCTTGCTAGATTATCTAATTATTAAAAGTACAAAGATTATCAAAATATTATCCTGCTAAATAATCGAATTCTTCTTCCTCCCTTTGCCCCACAGCACGAGGAGGGAGTGTGCGTGTTTCACCCACCAGGCTGGGAAAGGAATTCCCAGGTGTTCCCCACCTGTGTTCAATGGGCAGAGCACGGGTTTTGCAATTAATAATCAATGAACAGAAATCAGAACTGGGATTTCGGAGGGAATTCCCCGGCTCAGCCTTTCCCGAACACTGGATTTCCAGGAATGGAGGCCTGAGAGAGAGCTCAGCACAAACCACTTGTGTCACAGCAGGGCTGAGGGGATGCGGAGCAGCCCCAGGGGAGCACGGAATCCTCCCTCTCACCGGAACACCAGGAGGGTTCCAGAATCACTTCCAGGGATCCACAGGGATCGTGGATCCAGCTCCCGGCCCTGCCCAGACACCCCAGCAATCCCCACTGCTCTGAAAGCTCCTGGCCCAGAGGTGGGTCCCTCATACTTCAAAAATACCACGGATTTATTTTCCTTTCCAACATCTGCAGTTTTTTTTCTCATTTTTCCATAGCTTTTGGCTCCCTCCTGCAGGTTTCTTGGAGTTCCTGCACTGCGGGAGGCAGTGAAAAGTCGATCCCTCTTCACCCTCTGTGGGTTTCAGAGATCCACACCACATTCCCATGGAAAGATTCCCATGGAAGGGACGTCCATGCCTTCTGCTGGTCTGTGCCAGTGTTTCACAACTGGAAACCCCCTCACCCAGGGGTCACCTTCAATTTTTATGTCATTTTATGTCATTTTTGTGTCACTTTTCAATCCCATTCCCAGCAGCTGCAGAGAGCAGCTGGATTTGCTGCACTGGGGCATCCAGGCATGGTTTTTGCTGGATCAAACCCCCCTAATTCCCCATACAAACTCTTATTTTACTCTCCTGACCTCCTGCATCTCCTCGGAGCTGCAGAGCTCCCAGCAGGGCCGTGTCCTTCTCCCAAGGACTCTCCATCCCCACACGGATTGGGATAACACCTTGCTCCAGCTTTTGCCAGGAGCTGATGCCCTTCCTGACGTTTACCCCACTGTAACACCCAGATCCCTCTGCCCAGTGATTCCAGCTCCCCCTTTATGGCCATCTGCTCTCTCTGAGATTCTGACTGTCACCTCCGAGTTTTGTCCGGTTGATTTAGGGGCGCTTTCCCTCCCTTCACCAAAGACGCATCTGTGACTTTATCATCCCAAATTAAGAGGCCGCTCTGGAGAAGATGATCCAAGGCTCTCGTTCAGCTCTGGAAGAGGTTTCCACTGGAGTTCCCCCCAGCCCCAGGCAGCAGGAGGGACTTACTCTCTGTCTATGACCAGACAAGTGACCGCTTCAGCTGCGATGACGTTGGCCGTCCTGACATCCTCCCTGCAAGAAAAAAAAACACATTTCTTCAGTTATTTCCATGCCATTTCTTTCAGTTATTTCAGTTAT
>VYZQ01050485.1:11308-39089 GCA_013400655.1 Mystacornis crossleyi
ACCACGGAACTGAACTTTATATAGAATTCTATGTCTTTGGCACCCTGAAAGGTGTACCTGAAAGAAACTCTTCCCTATGTTGTCTCCCAAATAAATGATGTAGTAATTAAATGCTTTATTGGGAATGAAGCTGACAATTCACAATAAAGTGGTAGAGACAGAAGCAAAAAATACTGAGGTTTAGTGCCTAGAGGTGGAGACTAATACACACTTGAAATATGAGTGAGGAAAATATTTATCAATTTTAATCAAAATTTCTCAGGGGGAAAAAAGGTTAAGAGGACATGGCCTACCCATTTTTAGCTATTTCTTCAGCCTTATTAATTTAGCTTATCTTTCTAGAACTTCTTAACAATACCCATTAAATACCATATGGTCCACTCACTACTCTAGGAAGTCCCTTCTACACGTCTAGATAGATGTTTGGTAGCACCTGTCACTGGTCTACCTTAATATTGTGCAGTGATATGGTGCATTATCCTCTAATATAATGATTGATTAATTTCAAAAGCAAGCAAGTTAAATTCCTCCTATTAGTTTGTGTAGGCCTCCTTCAAGAACAGAACATTTCAGGGCATTTACGATAAAATACTGCATATAGGTGCAAAAATGTGGCATTAAAGCATAATTTAAAATGTGTAAAAAAAGGTAATATCCTTCTCTGTAATGGTATTATGGATATTATTTTAATATTCATAGCAACTTACTGCTTCTCTGCCTGAAGTCACCTAATGCTTTCAAAATGAAGTGCAGGGAAATCACTGCTGTCATTAGATCGATGTGATCAGCCCACAGACCTTTCGTTATCCTCACTGGTGTGACACATGCTATTGCTTTGTGCAGCCGAAGGCCACAGACTCAGGGCCTCTTAGGTGATGATGTATTTTAGTCAAGATTGTAAGTGCTCAATTTCTCAGAGCACAATAGTGATGACAAAACTTCGAGTGGTTGAATATCAAGTCACAAGACTTGCTGGTCACCTCTGCCAGAGGCGAGAAGTGTTGCATTTGCTAAACTGCCTCATGCAATACACGTTTGATGCTGATGTGTTCATCACGGCAGTGGGAATATCTTGGTCTCCAAGCACTGTTGAGACTGTGGTACTGTGTGCCTGTATCACCCTGCTCTTTTGGATAAGGTCCAGGTGCTCCTTTGCCACTGAATCTCATGGCAGGAGCTGTTGCTGCGTGTAACTGTAAGATAGAGGCCACTCTAGGGTGGTGTGAAAACTGTGATGCTGAGGTGCTCTTTAGTGAAATGATAAGAAGGGACTATGGTGGATGGCTTTTGTGGCTAAACTTCACCTTTTGCCATGAAGGAAGGGTAGCCAGGCGTGGGAGATTACATGTCTCCCTTGAGTGATATTACATTTGTAATGTAATACAATGGGATAGCAGAGGATGCCGGGAAAGAACTGATACCAAAGACAAAGCAAACTGACTGAGGGGAATGAAGTCCCAGGTCAAGGTGAGCAAGTTATTCAGAACCACTCTGCTTTTTCTCTCCCCTGCTGACTTTCTTCAGATACAGTTGTTCTTGAATGATCACAATCAGTATATCAAAATAAACGCTTTATAGAGTAAGGTAAAAGGAGTTGCTGGCAAGACTGTAAATCCTCTCATGGAACAAATGATAACTCAGCTCAAGAGCCCTTTTGTCCTGGGAGTGTGGGAAGGATATAAATTCTCTGAAAGTATCTGTCAGTTGGAATTGCTCTGCATTCATCATGCCAGCCCTCTGCATCATTCATGAATGTCATAAGACACTAAAGAATTGGCACTTCATGGTGAGAATGATTAAACAACCATTGCACTTGTCTTTTACTCTGGCATGGTACTTTTAACAGATTGCCTGTATAAAGTTCCCTTACGTCCATCTCTCCTAGTGGTGGATGTCCTTTCATGGTGGCAAGAAGAAGAGGTAATAGCAAGAAAAGCTGCGTATCATTTACAGAATAGTTTGTATGCCCTATTACTAGCTCTGGATACCTATTGTTTTTACATTCCCACTATGTGACCTTGGGGAAGGTTAGAGAGGCTTGGGAATGGTGAGCTTCCATAAATGCATTTCTTCTTATCACTGACCTTCCAGTACAGTGAGGGACAATGTCATATTTGAGGTGAGGTCAAAAAGTTCAGAACTGTGAGTTTCTTTCCTTGATAGACCAAAATGGGCCCCGTTTAGTCAAAGAAGACTAGGCTGTGTCTACAGTAATGATCAGCATGAGAGCTGGTTTTCAGAGTGAAATTTAGTACCAAGGACCTGAGATCTATACTGCAGGCATTTTGCTTCTAGTGTTACTTTGGACTAGCTCTATTCTGGTATTGTAGACTAGTATCTTGTTAAACGCTGGATTGCATCTTCCAGTTTAGTTTTAAAAACTAAACTGGAAAATTATAAGGAGTCAAGCATGTGTGCTCTGAGGCTGCTCTGATGAGAACCAAAACACAGTTAGTGATGATAGATCAAGAAGTTTCTTTCAAAATCATACCGTTAAAATGCTAATAGCCAGCAAAAGGTTAGATACCTGAAAACCTGCTTCTTTTTCCAAACTCTGTTGCTAATTTAGCATGTTAGATTTGGTAAAACTTACCTTCTGAGGCTTTAATGAGTACCTAGTAGCTGCTATTTCTGGCCCAATATTTTTTAGCTGTCAAGACTGAAAATTTGAGTTTGGTCTCTTGCAGCAAAGACAGTAAATGTAAACCATATTTTCTGTTTTGGTATCTATGATTAAGGAAATGTGAGCAGGTATGTAAGGAAGAGTGAAGGATTGCCTACAGTTAAAACAAGAAAAACCTTGTAGACTCAGACTGGTCATGAAAAGTGTTATGCTACTTAAACCTGAAGTGACTAAATGAAGCTGAGAGAAGTTGTCTTTGCAGTTTTGTTTTAGTTTTGCTTTGGTTTTGGTGGGGGGTTTTTTGTTTGGTTTCTCGATTCTGGGGGATTTTTTTGGTTGGTTGATTTTCGTTGTTTTGGGGGTTTTGTTTGTTTGGGTTTTTTGTTTTGTTTTCATCTTTTTGTGAGGGAATTTGTTTTAATGGAATGAAGTATAGCTCAAGGAGAAACACTAGAAAGAGATTCTTCAGAAGAGAGTTGACTGAGCTGAGATCAATAATAGCATTTTGACCTTCATCCATCTTGAGAGGTATCTAGGCCATTTTGTTACCATTCAGATTCTGTAAAACTGTACTGAACTAACATTCCCGCTCTTCCTCCAAGCCCCAAGTGAGCTATGAATCCTGCTGTGCTGCTTGCTAACAGCAGTCTCTGTATTCAGCTCCTCTGGCATGCTGCCTTCCGGGCTTCTCGAAGGACATCCTCTCTGTGTGCTCTTTTATCAGCAAATACCAAGAAATAAGAAATTGCATCCTGATGCCACCTGCTCTTTGGCAGCAGAATGCACCTAAGAGATGGTTCTACCTACAGTTACTGAATTTAGTCACAGTTGCACCTAACGAAGTAATGGAGTCTCTCTAAAGGTGGTGGATAGCTTGATCCCAGGAAACATACCCTGCTGTTCTGCAAGGGTCACAGTTTTCCAGGCACTTTTGCCCAGCAAATTTCATATTTCAGTTGTGTTTGTAGTTTCTTTTGTCTCTTCTTCTGGTGCATAGTGGTTTTAAGACTTTTGTTTTCTCTTTTGTTATCAGTACTGGGGGGGCTTTGGTTTTTTTTTTTTTCCCCCAAAATGTTTTTCATACTCTGTAATGTGTAGGGGGAAAATAGGAAAAAAAAATACCTGGAGGAATTGTCCTTGTGGACTTTCGTAGATTGATAACTGTCATCTGGCTGTGTAAAGCTGCAGGGGCTGAATTTGATGGCACAACTGGTCTCTTTACTGAAAGAAATTACTTAAGGATTGAGGGTGGTGGTATGAAATAAGTCTGCAAGGCAAAGTTGACTCTGAGAGGATAGATACAAGGACAGATTACTGTGCCTTACAGAACAAGAACTAGGGAGCACGTAATCTCTTTAGCAAGAGCAAGTATGAAAAAGATTCTTCACACAAAAAGGGGATCCATTTCCACTCAGGCTGAAAGGGACATCAGGAACCTCTAGTCCAAACCCCTGCTTGGAGCAAGGTCAGCTGTGAGGTCAGATCAGGGGGTTTTGCTTGGGGCTTTACGTAGTCGTATCTTGAAAACCTCCACACACAGAGACTCTAAAATCTCCTTGGGTAACCGGTTTGCGTGTCTGTCCTTGTGAGGAGAAAACTCTTTCCTTCTGTAGAGTCGGATTTGCTCACTTCAAAGTACAGCAGTTGCATCCTGTTCTTCAGCTGTGCACCATTGTGAAGAGCCTGCCTTTGGCTTCTCAATAACCTCCTTACAGGTGCTGTGAGGCTGCCCTTAAGTCCCCTTGAAGCTGTGTCATCTCCAAGCTGATAAAGCCTGAATCTGTTGGCATTTCCTCACAAGGCAGGCACTTCATCCACTCAACTGCCTTTGTGGCACTTCACTGAATGCTCTCCAGTTTGTCAATCCAAAATCAGATGCATTATTCTAGATGCAATCTAACAACCACTGAGTAAAGAGGAATAATCACTTCATCTACTAACAGCCCCAGGTCCTGTTAATAAAGTGCAAGAGGCTGTAGGCTGCCTCTGCTGATAGGCCCCACAGCTGGCTAATGTTTTAACTTGCTACATCAATGGCAGATTCATGTGAGTCATTGCTAAGGGTTTGTAAGACATTGTGAATGCAAAACTTTTAAATGTATTCAAAGAGAGACTGGATCAGTACTTGAAAAATAGAGCTCTTTGGGATTACTGTATAAACAAACCACATGAGGCTGAGTTAATTGATGAAAAGACTCATGGTCTGAGTGCATACTTAAAGGAAATAGGCTTGCTCTACTCTTAAGTTTTCCCTGGGTATCCACTTAGGATCAGTGCTGAAGACATGACAGTGATCCTTGCTGTCATGTCAACCAATCATGTTGTTATAATGGAATTAGGGTATTGCTGAAATATTTTCAGTGTTGCAATCTATTATGCTTAAGCTGGTGTGCCTGTGGTCATCTTGCGTCCGTTTTAGTCAGCAGCTAATCCCTAAATTCCTTCTGAGAATGGTAAACATCCCCAACATGCCCCAGGGCAAATTCATATTTGGAAAAAAACCTCAATCTTCCTGGTATCCCAGATTTAGAGAAATCCATATTTCAAGCATAAATTATCTTGGGCCTTCTAGTAGTTCTAGGAACACTCTCTTGCTCTCCTTCTTTTCCTCTTCCAATCTTTTTAATGCAGTGTAACTAATAAGAAGTAACATACTGTCTCATCCAATTGTTGGCTGATGCACACATACTGGGAGGAAAGTGACTCGTATTAATTTGCTGTCATTAAAGAAGACAAACACAGAAAGCAGGCGTTATCTGAATTGCTGCTTCCGTTTTGTGTTAGTCCTGCAGCTTCACTGGCTCCTCCCCCTTTTTATACAGAAGAAGCTCCTTCATATTTTAAAGTGAGAAAGGAATTTCAGTTTCATGTCAAGCAATATCTGATTTTTTGAGATGAATATGGTGTTCAATTTCAGTCTCAGAGGGTTTGTCAAGGGAAGAGTGAGCATCCTAAAGGAAGAAGAACTAGTTCATGAGAACTCTAAGCACAGAAGCTTGCTTTTCTTTTTTTCTTTTTTTGAGGATTAGACTGGAAGCTTTGCATTTTCTAGGGATTTAAGTTTTCTTTATTCTTAGGCAGTTTAATGCTCTTGATAAATAAAAGGATGTTTCAGCAGTTGTATCATAGAAAGAATTAGGTCTTTCTTTCCTCCCAGGAAGGATCCTGTGATGGAATGGTCAGGTGAGCCAGATGATGATGGTGGTTAGATCCTGTAACCTTTTCAATCCCCATCTGCTTTTTTTTTTAATCAAGCAGGTGTTTGAATTAATAGACCTTCTAAACTCAGGGTGTGGAAAACACAGCAACGGAGTCACAGAGATGTACAAGTGCGAGAGGATCTTTAGGTGAAGGAGGAGTAAGACTTTTCATCCTGATTGATGACATTCAGTTCTGATGAGACTTAAATTTCTTGATGTGTGTGATTGAGTGGCAATAACTCAAAACATGTCCCTGGGATATCCTGATATCACAGATCATTCATATAATGTAAGAACATTGGTGTCTATGCTTGAAAGCAGGGGATGTGTCAATGTCTAGCTTGGTTTCAGTTCCTGAGATATAATTAATTCTTTTGTCAAAGAACTGTTTTTATTTGGTGTGATGTATAGTGGGATAGGAAGAAGAAGAGTAAAAGAGGGATTAGGATAACAACGTAACTGAACTTTAGGATTGAGGGCAACAAGATGACAGTTTATAGCTGGAGAAGGAAGAATAGCTGTTGTCACGACCTATGCCTTGGTAAGTATGAAAGGGCAGAAGGAATGAGACAATTCTCTCTTGGTCTTTTTTTTTTTATTCTCCATTCTTAATTTGTTTAATGATGGTAGCTGGCAATGCTATCATGCATCTAATATCACTGTAAAACAAAGAAGCTGTGTTATGCTGAATGCAATGCATTTAGTGGACAAGACACACAGGAGTAACTTTGCAGAAGTTGGCAATTGAAAACACCTCTTGGGTCATCTCTAGGTAATACAGATGTTTCAGCACACCTAGAATTGACCCACCTGAAGTGATTTCAAGTAATGAAGAGTCAGCTAAATCATCCATGCTCCTTGACAGTATATTGCAAAGCTAGGGGAAAATTTTACCTATTTTCATCATTGTTGTTAATGTATATGGACACTGTTCCCTTTCTTTGACTGTCCTCAGAACATTCTTTTGTCATTCTTTCATTCTTTTTACTCCTAAGAAATTAATTTAATGGAAATTTGGAGTTGTACAGCATATGTGTAGTCTATTTGATGTCAGAATGTAGTCCATTTGAGCCAGAATGAGTTAGAAGCTTCATTTTTTACTCAACTAGTGAGCATCCTTTTGGCAGTGTAAAGGTTTCAACTGATGTTTTATTGTTTGCATTGTTATGTCATAAACTCTTGGGGAGCAATAAGACAGATGTCATTTGAAAGTTGTGGTTCTCTTTTCTGGTTTGTGCAGTGTGTATTGTTTGCTTTAAGTCCCCCTTAGAGTTGGTGGTCAAAGCATGGATTGTTTTTTCTCAAGAGTGTAGCAAGCATAAATAAATAAGATGCTGAACTGTCTGGCCAAGTGAAGGCCTGAAGGGCTACACTACAGTTGTTTCTCTGACTGGAAACAGAGTGGTCAAATATGGAGTCTACCTTAAGCACCAAACATAAGGCCAAGAACCTTAATTTTGGGGGCAGTGATCAAATCAATCTGATCAGATTTCTAGAAAAACTTCCAATCTATTTTGTTAGAGTTTTCTATTAGAACAGAAATTGATCTTAGCAGCTCTTCCATGTTGCTTTGTTCATCTCCACTTGCGAGAGCAGAATAGCTCTCTATACCATGTTTTTTTGAAATGCTTTTTTATTACATGACAAAATTGTGATGCTTTTTTGCATCAGTAGATTTTGTCTCCTTACTTAGTTTCTGCAGATATGTGCCGGATCTCTTCTCACTTGCTTTCATGCCGATATTCTAACCTGCATTCCTTTTACATGTCTTTTCTGGTGACAGAAATAGTAAATGAACTTCCTAGTCTGGGCACAGTAAGATAAAGGTCACCATTAATTTTTCTTTATGTAAATTTGGAAGATGTTCTACCTTTTCTTATTGAGATTTTGTGGGATTTTTTGAATGTCTGTATAAACTATCAGGTCTCCATTATTCAGTTATGCCTTCAGAGGGCTGATGATTAAAGGGCTGCTAATTACAGGTGTTACCAAGGTTTCCTTCCTGATGTGAAATGGCTCTTGATTTGCTCATGTAACCTATGGTCATGCACAATGTGTTACTGATTTCATCCTTTGACAACACTGCTTCTTGAAAATTACCTAAATTTCAGTTTCCTGCCAAGAAAGAAGAGCAAAATGCCATCGTGATGAATTTCCCTGTAGCTGAACTGATAGCTTCTTGTTAAATGGCAGAAGGTTATGATTATTAATAAACATGTTAGGACCTTTACACCAGCATATAAATACTCTGAGACTCATCTGAACTACTGAACTTAGCAGAATATAATATAAAAGAAGTTTCCACTCCTTTTATAAAACTGTTAAGAAGTAAAATAATAGCTATACTTGTTATGGTTTAGAAATGGTATTTCCCAATTCAGTGCATGGTATTCTATACCACTTACGTCATGCTCAAATCTTACGCCTCCCAGCTATACATATATAAACACAAGCACAGCTATCATTTCCATAGTCAATGGCCGTCCCGCCAAGACGTCTGTTCAGTTCATTTAGTCCATGTGGATTCTGTCTCTCCTAGATGTCTTCCAGGGCAGGAGGGCTAGTGTGCTGTTGGCTGGTTGCCAGCTGCATCATGAGCTCATCACTGTTGTAACTGAAGCAATCCATCCATGGCACTTATGGCATACAGTTGCAATGTCATTCAGCAACCAGTATTATAAAATTCAACATTTCAGACCGTTCTCACCCAAAAATCAAATTCCCTTGAGGTACACATTGTATTTCCCTGTTCCTCTGCATTACCCCCAAGTACATCCAAGTCCCTGAGGAAAAACAATTTCACAGATAGATTTGCCTTTGCTTGACACAGGACTAATCCAAACTGTCTTCCCTAACATCTTTCTCATGTGCACTGCAGAGACTTCATCCCCTTCTGGTTTGTGGAGGTTGTTGGATTGGGCAGGGCCATATCGATTGGCAGAGCTTCTGGGGTTCCCAGTGTTTGAAGGTCCCACCACCCACTGATTTCAATGTGACTTTTAACATGCCATTGCACTGTTCAGTTTTCCCAGAGGCTTGTGCAGGATGGGGAATATGATGCACCCACTTGATACTGTTCTCTCTGGCCCAGTGTTATTTTTGAAGCTTATTTTTGAAATGAGTCCTGTTGTCAGACTCAATTCTTTCTAGGGTGCTGTGCCACTGCAGGACTTGCTTTTCAAGCCCCAAGACGGTGATCCAAACAGTGGCGTGAGGCACAGGGTTTGTCTCCAGGGCTCATCTCTGAAGGTGCCACAGCATTCTCCTTGAATATACTGTCACTTTATCAGGGTGCTGTAATTGTTCAGGGGTGAGTTTCCAAATCACTGAAGCAGCAAAGGCCTTCAAAAGGTGGCCCATGCCCTCCAACATTCCATGCCACTCATGACTACCTGCCCTTGGGGCAGATTTCTGAAAGGTACTCAAGTAATTATTGTAGCTTTTGAATTGGCCTGGGTTCTTCATCATTTTCATCCTAAAGGTACTTTTTGGTTGTAAAAATATGAACTGTAGTATTTCCAGGATGTTAAACTTGTACTCACCTCCCAGTGCAGAGTTGCTGCAGTTAACCCTTCAGTGTATAAACATTGTAATACCTACCAAATGTTACATTTTCTTGGCCACAGGGAAATGAGTATGTCTGCTGTGCTGTAGCTGAGGCAAACCAGGCTTTTGATGGCTTTGTAGATGCAAATAGAGAATTTGCAACCAGTTATTTAATGTGGGGAAATTTACAGGCATGTGAGGCTCAGAAGTTCTAATTTGTGCAGACGTAACAGACTTGTTTTCTACTGCTCTGCTTTTACTTTACTATTTTACTCTCCTACTTCACATTGCTACAGTTGTACTGTGGTAGTACCCCAGCTTGGGAGCAAGCTGGGGAGTGATTCATAGACGGTTTTTTCAGGTTGGTTCAAGTTACTCCCTTTGAGTTCTNTACGTAGATTGAAGGAAACGGTTCCTTAAGAAAGGTTTTTGAAGTCTTTGGGCACTGATGAATTACAATGGCAGGTGACGGTGCCAACTTAAACTACATGCTTCTTAGAACACCTCACTTGTAGGCTTTATTTGCTCTGGCTTATAATCTTGGTTATGACTTTTAGGAGTTTTGCATGAGGCATCTTTGTCTCAAACTTTTTAGTTTTGACTGAAGATGAATAATATAACAGCTCTATTCATGAGTATAACTAGCAAATACATAATTTACCTAAGCTAGATATTGAGACTGCATTGTCATGTATGGTGTAACATACCCATCTTTGTTCTCTAAACACCAGTGATATAAAGTACAAGTTATTTAATTTCTGGGAGAAGTCAACTGCCAGTCTGCCACACTAAGTTTTGTGAGTTTATGAGCTTTGTATATGCTAAACGTGTAATGGTGTCCTGGTAGTTTAAATCTGTAGGGAGTGATCCCTTGCTATATATTTCTTCAGTTCTCTGAGCTCCCAGTGCTGACCAAATTCTGCATGCAACATGTAGTGATGCCTTAGGATTTAGCTTTTATATTTTTTATATAAACCTGTACTGGTTTAGTGTGTAACTATAAAACTTCACATAACTTGTTAGCTACTGTTAGACATAACAAATCTTCCCTGGGCCTGGACTCAAGGACACCTTGTTGTCCCAGGCCCCAAAATATGTAAACTAAGTCACAGGGGAGGAGGAGAAAACTTGGGGTAATTACATCATTACCTGAAATTGTAATTGGAGAATTAACCCTGATATGCAAATGGACCGAACTCACAAAAGTGTGAAAAACCCATGACCTGATGTCCATCTTGGGTATAACCCCATCAGGAGCTTTTTGACTCCTAAGGTGTTCCTATTAAAGGCCCTCGATAAATACCTGCTTTTATTCTCTTAATCTTGTCTAGCCTCTGTTTTCAGGTAGCCACTCCTAGGCATCAGTTCAGTAGCTGAAAATACTCTACTTCCATTCGGTTTTATGTGTTGGTACAGTAAATCTGGCCCAGGGCACTGTGAGAAGTGAGACTGCTCACAAAACTAACTGGGGAGATAATTTTGTGTGCTTCTGTCCTTGATTTTATTCTTCTTTTTTTGCATGGTATAGGTTCAATTTAGTGTTATATAGCTGAAGTGGTGAAACACTGTAACAATACATTGTAATACAATGAAATTAATCAGTCCTTCAAATTTTTCCATTGTTAGGACACAGTTGGTGTTGTATTTATTAAAGGAGTTACATAACTAAACCTTTAACAGTGAGGAAAAACTAAATATAAGAGTGTAGTCTACCATCTGTCTTGATTAGAAAGTATCTTGGAAAAAAATAGGTTTTTGTCTAATAAAGAGCTCTGTAATATCAGATTTCAAGATGAACAGACTTGCATTTCACCAGTTTTTTTAAAATCATAATTCTTTGTTTAATTATTCTACAATTCTCTGCAACACCACAAAGAAAGGATAATTGTTGATTTAAGATCAGGAGGGACTGCTGGAGATAAAGTGGTCTAGCCAGCTCACTCGCAGCAGCTTAAAGCAAGTCCAGTCAGATAGAGTTGTCCAGGCCTTGTCAAGTTCTGGTGAAGCTGAAATCTCCTTTCCTGAAGTCCAGGGTTATAATTTGCTTGTCTTGTTCAATTCTCTTGAACTTTAAACTCATGGTTGCTGCAGGCAAATACAAGTATTTAAATCAAGTGTGTTTGTGTTGCATGGCTGGGGTTTTTTGTTACTTTTTATGTGGTTGCAATGTGGTACTAGCTCTTGTTACAGTTCCACTTTTACTTGATGCACCTTATGTTTTCATACCGGAATGACTATTTTGTTCATAATTTGGGGAAAAAATTATACTGGCACAATGTTAATATGCATCTCTTTCCAAACGCCTGAATGGATGTCCTGTATGTCCTCAAAAAGTTGGTGAAGGACATTGATGTATCCAACAAATTATTGTACATTCAGCCACACACAGATAAAGCAAATGGCCCATCTCTCATTATGCAGATATTTCTGACCTGGAAAAAAAGGAAACAACTACTGGCCATCAGACTTCTGCTTACAGGTCTGTTCGGGTTAGTGCTGCTCTGGTTGTTCCATCTGAATTACCTTTCTTTCAAGAACTCGATGCCTTGCCAGAATATATGACTGCAAAATCCATCACAGTAAACCTCTGCCACATTTAAGGTAAAGTTGGACAGCCTGTGCATCAGCTGAACTCCAGAACTGAGTTGACATTCCCAGCTGAACCAGAGCACTGCATGTCTTCATGAAGCATTACATGGAGCCATCTCACAGAAAACTGAAATAAGACCCAACAGAGGCAGATTTATACTGTCTTATTTCTTAGTGTTTCTGATCCTTACCTTAGGAACCTTTGGTACCTCAGTACCAAAGTACTGAATATTGCCAGGTTAGTCTTAGATGCAAAATCTGTCCTCTATGAGGAGAAAGTAAGATCTGTTTAAGTAGTTAAGTCTCCTGAAAGGCCTGTGAGGACATAATTGGTTCTAACTGGTTCTCATTGGAAGACTGACATGGTCTACCTGCAGTCAAATGACTCTTAGGCAAAGAAGTAATCTGTCTTCATAGTGAAGAACTCACCTCCAAGCTTGTCTTTGCTGCTGAAAGGCCTGATAACCAGTACAAAGAAAAGAAGAACTTGCAATTCAAGTGAGAGTAATTTTGGGAAGTGGGTTTTAATTTATGAAGCCATCAACAATGAGTAAATCTAGTTTTGCTTACCATGTTGCTGTGCCTAGTTTTAGTCTGTAGTGCAAATACACACAGAAGTTATAGAACAAACTGATAAACTGAACGAGTATATTTGTAGTGTAGTTTTAGGGGGGCTGTTGTTATACCTGTGTAGGGGGGAGGACATGGATAATTCACTACCTGGTCATCTCCAACTGTCTAACCACAAGGTTCCAGATACAGCTGGGGATGTATTTAAACAAATGGGTGAACAAAACCTCTTTCTTCACATCTTAAAATAGTCATGCACCCTCTCTCTGGAGTTTAAAGCTGAATGAGGAGGCTGAGTCTGTAAAATTATTCTTTCTGAAACCCAAATAGTGTATGTGCACAGTTCCAGAATGCCAGAATGTGCACTTTTGGTAATTCAGAATTATGAGTGAAATTTCCTATGTAACCCTGATTTCGGACACATTTGTCTAAATTTACTGAGGGCATGTTCTCTTGGATGTGCACAGGCCTGGAAGGGAAGAAGGAAACATGATTCATTTTTGCTCTGTCATTGAGCCAGCTGCTCACAAATCATTTCATTCCTCTGTGGCTGAGTTTTTGTGTAGCACACCGCGACATTTTTGATGTCTGTTTTGGTAATGTGTTCTGAGATGTCTAGAGGAAGTCTCTTTAGCAAGGGAGAAGTGTATCAATTATTTCTTCTAATGTGTAGCATTTATTTGGAATTCAGTTCATAAAGAGCTTCAGTGAAGCTGCAGCTTTGTAGGCAAGTGTAGAAATTACTTTTATGTGATCCCACCTGTTTCTGTATCTGCATTTGCTCTGTACAGGGTTGTATGATACATGTTGCTGATTGGTATGGTGCAAAAAAAAAAAAATCCTCAGTTGTAGTTTCACTCAGATTAGAAAATGTACCCAGTAATTGCCTGTGCTTTCTACATATATTTTATCTGTGTTACAGTAACAGAAGCTGGTTATTTTTGCTTACTATTCTGTAACCATTGTAATGTTGCTCATAAAAATGAGGTGCAGTAAGTGGCTGAAGCATGGAGGAGTGTTGTTCCTGGCCTGCCTGTAGATTTGGACAGGACAGGAATTTTAGATATATTTCCCAAGAAGCTCAGGGGCTGATTTTATAACTGCTGAGTTATAAAATCTTGCTCCAAAATCTTGCTCCTAACTCGGAGTGTTGAGTACAAGTCAGAACGTGAACTCCAAACACTTTTGCTTCTCAGCTTCCTCATCTGTGACAATAATTCCTCACTTGCGTTTCTGCCTTCCTCAGCTCAGATGGCCCTCATGAATGTGGGAGGACAGTGTTCAGCATGGGAGAGGTTTGGTGTCGTCCTTAAAAACAAGGGCAAGGAACAAATTCCCAGGCTCAGTGGTGACAAGACAAATGGTGCTGGAAATATGTGGACTAGATATCAAAAAATCTCATGAAGTGTTGAGAAAATTGTAGTCTCCTACATGAATAGTCTTTAGCTGAAGGCAAGTCCAACCTCAAGGAGAAATGCTAAATATTTCCTTTGAATCTGCTTATAAGATTGAATCCCATGCTTTTGAAACAGGAGTGGCTGTAGTTTTCCCCCGAACAGCCAGCGGTGTCCTATCCAGTCTTGTGTGGGGTATTAGCAATAATGAAATCATTCATTCTTGATAAGCCATCTTGATAATTCTTGATAAACTCTTCACTTATCTTTGTCTTAAATGCTGCTTGTCTTTATTTAGGAATTAATAATGTACTTCATCAGGCCTGGCCAGCAGGACACATTGATTTCACCCCTGTAACTAATGAAACATGTGCTTGCTTAAGTTGGTCCTCTTGGAAGTCACACTAGAATTGGCAAATAACTAATATGTTTTTCTTTGGTTTTTTATCTTGTAGCTGGTGCCACATATATATTTGGGAAGAGTGGAGGTCTCATCCTGTACACCTGGCCAGCTAATGACAGACCGAGCACAAGGACAGACCGTCTTGCTGTGGGCTTCAGCACAACAGTGAAGGATGGCATTCTTGTCCGGATTGACAGTGCTCCTGGGCTTGGTGATTTTCTGCAGCTGCACATAGTGAGTATAGACGGGCCCATGTCTCTCCCAGACCTGGGTTTCTCTTAACTGGATATGCATTTGAAGAAAACTGTTACTCTAAAATACCATGTGTCATGTTCTGTACTTTATATGTCTTCAATTCTCATCAGATTGAACTGCTTATAGTAGTTTGTTAGGGTTTTGTAGAGTTGCTGAATGGGATGCACGGAGAATTGAGTCTTGATGCCAAAAAAAAACTGGGCAGTGAGGAAGCAAACAAAACAAAACTCAAAAGCCATATGTGATTCAATAGTAGGCTGTATCCAAAAAGTGAAGAAACATTTTGCATCAGTGATAATCTACTGAGTCATATGCACAATCCTGAATACAGCTGAATCTATGGTGAAGTATTATTATTCTTGGAAAGCAGAGAATAAAAGGGAGTGATAGGGTGTTGGTTTTTTCCTCATGAAGAAAGTTAAGTGAGAACTGAATGGATACTCAAGCTGATATAGCTTCCTTTAGCAGGGCAATTCAAAAGGATAAGAATTTGATTTTAGCACAACATGGCTTTGCAAGAAAAAAATAGACCTTTTTGTGAGAACTTGAGTGAAGGGGGTTTTAGGAGAGTTAAATTACGTGAGAAAATGAGAACACTAGAACTGGAAACTTTTGGACTTTGTTACTTTATATGATTCTTTGGGAGAAGAAGAGGTTGTTTGCTTTGTTTTCCTCTGGCAAATAGCCAAGAAGTTTACTAGAGGTAGAGGTTGGTCATGTTACTTGATGTTCAGATTATTTCCAATGTATTATGCATTGATTCATAGTGGAAAGGAAATCAGGCCATTTGCAAATTTTGCATGAGCTGGGGATTTGCTGGCATTTCATGGAACCTTGAAGATAAAAGTTAACAGCAGGAAGGCCAGGGGCCAAAACAGACCTAATGTGAATAATGGAGGGCCTTAATCTGCTGCTGGAGTTTGCCATGTTCAGAATCATGTTGCAGCACTGGATATATTGCAGGGTGGTTCTGAAACAACCAGAAACAAGGTTCGAGTACTCATCGCCAGCATTTTAAGTGATCTTTGTTTTGAATCCTGTTGTAAAATTCATATTCATTGGAATAGGACAGATCTAGCTTACGCCATTCAACTGTCAGCAATTCTTGTGCTTCTCTTCTGTGAGATATCCAAATATTTAGCTTGTTCTGTGCTTGAATGAAAGTGAGATCAAATCCTGGCGCTTTCTAAAAAAAANTCATACCTGTATCTGTATGTGTATATATATATATATATATATATACATATATATATATATATAAACAGGCTTTCTTCCTTTCTTAAAAACAAAACAAAAAGAACCCCAGAAGACTCTAAAAGTGAAAAGTGCTGAGCCTAATTGGTTGGAACTCTGTGACTCAAATTAAGCAAATGTGACTGGACATGTCTGAGCAAGGCAATGTATATTCTTCAGGTGTTGTAACATGTAAAATGCTATCAATTAACTGGAAAACAGCATTCTTGCATGTGAGGAGAGGTGCAGAGACATGAATTTGTTAAGATTATAGAAAAGGTCTAAGTGGATCATGTTGCCCTTGGATGCCTAGTAAGATGTTATAGAGAAAATGAAAAGTCAGGCTCTTCTTTGTAGTAGTCAGTGGAGGGAAGAGGAGAAACGAACACAAGTACCAACAAAAGAAATTTCAGTTCTGCATTAACTTGCACAATGACTCTTTTCATCATTAATGATGAAGGCACATAGTTTTTCTCTGTATCTTGGTCTCAAACATCTACCTTTCTCTAAATTCAACATTTTAATGACTGATTTTTTTTAATTATAAAAATTTTTGCTGAATAGATTGAAACAAAGGAATTGAACCTGAGATGTAAGCATTCATTTAAAAAAGAGTAACAGAAGAAAAGAATTGTTTTCTCTTTCCACTTTTGGAAAAGAAAAATAATCCAAGTTTTTCAGCTTCTTCCCCGTATTTTTTTTTTCAAACCACTCTGACGCCGGTGCAGGCGTTGCCCAAGGCCCACCGCATCCGACTGCAGGCGCCCTGGTGGCCTGTGCAGCACAGTGGACAGTGCAGTGCCCTTTCAGGGGTGGCAAACAGCTGCCCGAGGGCAGCGCGAGTCCGCAGCAGCAAAGAAGCAGGAGGGACCGTTCGTGTGGGTCTCAGCAGGTTTTTCTTCCTAGGGGTCCATGGGCAAAGGACCAGGATCTCAGGCCTTGCAGGGGGTTTTATATAGGGGGAGGGCGAGCTCACAAACCAATGGGATAGGGGCACACGGGCGGACTCAGGGAGAACTGACAATGGAACAGCCAACAGGGAGGATACAGAGGAGGGATTAGGGAGCAGGAACCAATGGCACACCGAACAGGGGAGAACCTTCCAGAGGGAAGGGAGTGCCATGGAGGGATTGACAGGGACTCTCTGCCTAAGGGACGGGAGAGAGGGAGGAGAGGGATAAAGAATCTCCGCCTAGAAGGCGGGGGAAGGGGCTTGGCCAACTAAAGGGGAGGAACAGAATTCAAGGGAAGGGGTAACCCTAGTACCCGGGGTACAAGGTAACAACTTAAAACTACAAAGGGTTTTACAAGGAACTCAAGGGAAGTAATTCGAACCACCATGAAAAGACCTTCTTTAAATCATTCTCCAGCTTGCTCCCAGGCTGGGGTACCACAACACTACTCTGTATGGCCTGGCACTAGTTTCAGATTACTTCAGATATCTAAATAAAATCTTCTAATTGTGGATGATACTATCACTAAAAGTTGCGTTGAATGCTTCCTGTGTAGTTTGGCTAATTTTATCCCTGAAGCTGTTCACTAGCAGTAAATATAGAACTAGTTCATCTTTAATTTCTCTTGTTCTTTTGTGATCAGGATGGATTAGGAGGATTTGCCAGTCATTCATGAGGAGCAAAGGCATGCTGCTGTGCTCTTCTGGAGATGGTATTACTGTTCATCATATATATCACTGACTCTACCTAGCTGTTCAAATAAAGAATTTGGTCTGGGACTCATGCTGTTACATGCAATAGAAAAGTTAAAGAGGAACCTTTAAAGTGTTATTGACTTCTTGAATATCTTTGAAAGAGTTTGTCATCTCTGGTTTATGGTTCAAAGTAATAGAAGTGAGCATACATCAGGATTATTTTGGAAAAACTGAAATCTGAAGTTAAAGGTGCATCTTGAAATGACACTTAAAATGCAAGACTATTTAGGATCTCTTAGCAAATTGCATGCAAGTTTTCCATGAAACCACGATCTTTTGTAACTGTCTGAAAACTACTATATGTTTGTGCTGTCTTAATCAAAGACTTTGTCCATCTTTTTTTCTTCAAAACCTTCCATTAGACCATTTTCAATTGTCAAGAGAAACAAGGCAGCATGGGTCAAATTGTAATAGAAATATGGGATAAATAGATTTTTAATCAGAGCTATGAAAATAGATCAAATTGATTATAAAATAAACTTTGAAAACCCAAATACTTCAACCATGAAGCAAATTCTAAGAGAAAACACTAACTTTTATGTAATTTATTTTATATGTATTTAGCAACTTGACTTTTTCAGGTGCAATTATATTTAATAATAATAGTAATAATAAAAGTGACAGGGGTTTTCCTAGGTTAATATTGGGGATACCTCTTTTCCTGAAGCCTTTTTAGATATTCCATTCACAGACTCTTTTGGATGCTATTTACTGGATGCTGACCTCCTCCCACTTCCATGGGTGTTCTATTGGTGATAAAAGGTGACAAAAGCGACTTGATGATCACTGTTTTCTAATGTGCATCACTAAACTAAAATCTAATCCAAAATTAATAGTAATGGCTATGGTTTATCAAGATCTGATTCTATTTTAAAGATTGTAAAAATTGTTCATATTCTTCTAGGGAGATCTGCTAATAGTTTCCCTGCTTTTTGAATATCATGTATGTTCTGTAGTGTCCATTGTGATCTCCTTCTGTTTGTAAGATTTGAAGTCAAAGAAGATATTTTATTTTGAAGTTACATATTTGCCTGTTTAATTTACAGTTGTTCTGTTTGAATTCTTTTTTTTTAATTATGAGTCTTTCAGATACTGTGGAAATTTATTGACTAAGATGTTTGTTTTATATGACAAAAAATTACAGTCTCTTAAACTATTTTCTCTCCTGACTTACAATGAAGTATGAAGTGGCAGCCCTGCAAAAATGGATAGCATATCATCCAGATCAATATTTATGAAACATGAGATGCTTGTGTGAACAGACTGTAGCACATGGAATGAGAGGGTTGCTAGAGGATCAGATCCCTCCTTATGATATTTTTTTGTTTTCCTGACAATGCATTTAAAGCACAAGTCCAAACCTATACCAGGAAATTGCCTTCCACAATGGATACTTAAAAGACTACATGTCCTGAGATGTGGGTTGAATGCTTCTGTATGTTCATTCACCTTACACCACTACACCTTATTTTTAGTGCTTTACCACATACAATACATAAAGATGAAATGGGGAGAGAAACAGCTGAAAGTGTTGGTGGGTGTAATTCTTGTGGTAACTGGAGAGAGAAATCATTCATGTGTGCTGCTGGTTTAGTCTGCATTCTTTCAATTTGTTCTGTGTGGTAAACTGCTGTCAGGGCTCTGGATCTTCAGAATGGTCTTGTGAGACTGTTCCAGTGTCTGAATTCCTCACAAGAAGGAATTTAGGTTTGGGCAAAAATGTTAGTGATTTTGGGAGGAGTTTTGCTCATGTAGACCCAGGCTAGCAGGGACCTGTCATTTCGCACCAGACTACTACTGAAGGCTACAGAATTTGATGTAGCCGATTCTGGTTTTTAAGCAATAAGCGTAGGAAATAGTAAGTCTTCCCCAAGTTAGAGATGACATTGCTAAATGAGAATGAGTATAAATAGAAGAAAATGAATGTATACATTCAGCCATTTATTTTCTTTTCAGTTATACTATGATTGGCCCAAGTCTGTGGATTTTACAGTTGTAAAACCAATTCTGGCTCCTTTCTATGAAATCTCCCTTCAAAACTGCAGTGGCATGTCATCTGAGCAGATATAGAAGAAGCAGAAGATTTAGAATGAGGAGAAGGACAGACCTGGGGTTGTCCTTATCATGACCAGAGGGCATATGATGAACTGAATAACTGAAGGGCAACTCTGAGATAATAAATGGAGGCAAAATACAATCGGAGTTTTTGTTTTCCTTTTCTAAAACCAAAATCTCTTTGATGCAAAATATTTCAGCTTTTCCTAGGCTGAACACAGACTGAGCATTAACAGGGTTACATTTTTATATCCAAGAATGTAAAAAGAATAGGGTTTTCTTTTTCAACCTGCATTATTTTGCAGGCAATATATCAGCAGAGGCTTTAGACCACGAAAAAAGTGAGTGATCTGCTTCAATATCCTGTCTTGTGTTTTGCTTTATTTTTAGCTGCCTTTCCTGATGTTACAGTTTTCTCTTAGGGTGATTCACCATGTTAGACCACCTTTTTTATACCTCTGTAGAACTCTTAGTTTGTTCAAGTTTAATTTTTGTGAATATAAATAATTTTATCTACCATATCATGACTACGTTTTCATTGATGTCTATTCAGAATAGTGCTTTTACTCTTGCCTTTCCAGGATTTCAAGCAGTGTAGAGCAAGTCTTTGAGTTCATCTGGTTCTTGGAGAATACCAGAAGTGGTTAAACAGTTATCAGTTCCAAAGTGTTTAATACCCATCGTACCTCATTTCCTTCATGAATCAGCAAAGAACTGTGTATATTCCTCCTAATTTAATTTATACAAATTATGACCCCTACAGATTGGCACAGAACATACATTAAGTCAAAGATGTTCTATAATGAAACAAGCAGTGGATCAGCAAAAGGTGAAATGTGACAAAGACTTCATTGTTGAAACAAGAAATTATTTACAAAATGGCTAAGTACAGGAGACAGCATCTTGTATAACACATTTAGCTGAGGAAGGGAACAACTAGTGAATGAGAGTGACTGGACTGCCTGCTGGTAAGGGGAGAGAATTAGGATGAGCTTTCAAGCAAAAGGTTATATTGTCTAGATCCTTAGAAGGTCTAAAAGAACAAACTGTCTACAGACATTTTTTACCAAGACAAATCTCGCAACCATTCTGAGGGAGTGCTCTGCAGGTCTCCTGTGATTATTAACATTTAAAAACTGTCTGAATGTAGCTTTCTGCTAGGAGTAAGTTCTCTGGCAGAGACTCCTGAATATACTGTCTTTAATAGGTACCACCTGGGAATTTACATATGCCTGAAGGCTTGAGACTGCTGACCTCCTAGGCAAGATGGAAAATGAGCCAAATGAAGGACTGGAAGAACTGTTATGATTTGATGTTAGTGTATGAAGATTCACTGGAGTCTCTCCTTCCTGTCATCATATATGTCTTTTATAAACGTTTGTTACTGTGATTTTTCAGTTCTTGAAGCTCAGACTAACTAGTTAATGGATACCTTTAGCTTAGGCTGCATTCTATTTAAGGTAATTGGGACTGGCAAGAAAGTCCTCATTTAAGATGTGATATATATGTACATATCCTGCAGTACCTTAAAAAGTGTCCTACCTCCCTTATCTACAATGGGGTAGGTTTCTGCTTAGCTGTGTAGGCCAGATAGAGTGGTGGCACCACAAGGATTGGGGTGACAGTACTGTTCCCTAGCAGCAATGAATAACTTAGGAGACTATAACAAGCACTGAGCTGTTGCATGACAAACTGATTCTGAGTGTCTTACAGAGCACATCACAAGTGTTTACATCCTTTCTATAACTATTTGTGTTATAAAATGCAAGTTGTAAGTCACATCCTCCTTTTTCCTTAGGATGGGAGTCATCTTCAGCCAAGGCTGTCATCTTAATGGCACTCCATTTCTTTATCTTGGTTACAAGAATTGGAGATGGTAAAATTACTCTAAAGGCTAATTCGTAACTTAAAAAACAAACCTTGATGAGCTCAGAAGTCAGTGAATGTGCAGGCAGTGCACCTGAGTTTGGAAGAAGCACAGCTGGAACAGCTAATCCAAACTGACCATAGTGACATTCCATACCATAAGATAATGTGCCTGGCAAAAAAAATGCAGGGAAAGGAAGAGGGGATGCTGATGGTTTATTGTTTTATTGCTGATGGTCTATGTCTTTCCAAGTAAGTTATATGTGTTGAGGCCCTACTTACTAGGAAGTGGCTCAACATCTGCCTGTAAATGGGAAGCAGTATGGCTTTGTTTCACTTATTAAACTGTCTTTATCTCCATCCACAAGTTCTCTTACTTTTGCTTCTCCGATTTTCTCTGCATCCTCGCTGGGGAGGAGTAAGGGAATGAGCAGCTTAGTTACTAGGAGGGTGCTAAGTTACTAGGCAGGGTCAACCTGTCATACATAGTCTTGACCTGGGAGAGGGCCTCTGTTCCTGACCATGTCCATTGAAAATAACTAATGTATTATAGGCTACTATACGCAGATCATCTGCACAAAAGAATTGACTATAGTATAGCTGCTGGCCTGTTACGTTGGGTTTGTAGAATAAAAAATCCCCATAGCAAGTATATACGATTTCAGCATTGTAATTTTGCCTGGGAGAGGCTATATCTGAATGAGTCTCAAATCTGAGATATGCACATCACTGCCTGTTTTTCCAGCTGGTGTAAAACTACCAAAGAGCCTGATTTTTTTTTTTAATGGAAGCATTCTATTTAAATACACAATGATCTTGTCCCAAAATGCTCTCAGTCTTTTCCTGTCCTTTCCTAAACTCTTTCAGTCTCTGAAGTCCCATGTGTTTGTGCATGCTGCATTTATTGTTCCCTAGAGCACACAAGAATTAGTAAAGGAAAACTAATTTGAAGACAGGAAACGGACTTTCAGTTTTCAAGCCAGCTTTAAAACATGTTATGGTTACTTCTGTTCCTATTTTTAGAAGGTGATTAATAATCCATTTTTAATGTATTTTAACGTTGTGCACAGGAATTGTCCGTTTATTGTTATCGCTTAGCTCTTGAGAAGGAGTTTCTGGTAGGAGGCGGTGAGTTGAGACTAAACCTGTGAACCTTTGAGAGTTTCTCACCCTGGCATGCCTGTTCACGGCTGGCACCATTTGGCACTGTGCCCCACCCAGTTCTCTCAGTGACCTCCTGTGCTCCATTCCCTGCTCTGTGGCCGGTGTCTGCGCCAGGTGTTGCAATGAACGTGCGGAGCTGAATGCAGCGGTGCAGGAAATGGCACGCTGGTGTCTTGTGCCTAAGGATGATGGATTGTAGATCCTTGGCTCCATTCAGGCAGCGTGGAAGCTCAGTGCTTCGATACAGGGATTCAGTAGCTCCTCACTCAGGGACAGCCTGTGCATAGATCCTAGTGGTTTTGCATTGTCATTGAGCATTTTAAAGCTCATTAGAGACATGGAAGAAAGAACTGACAGGGCAATGGTGGCATGAATTGTAAAATTGCTGATTAGACCACAAGTTAGCCTGGTTAGAGTTGCCAATCTGAAAATAATTTGGGGAGTTTGACTCTCAAATCTGTTGAATTCAGCTGGACAACAGAGAGTGAAAATTTATAATTGGAGGACATGGAGGACGTGGGAAAATTACATTTCCCAGTAATTTTCCCAGTAATTCCCAGAAAGTACATTTCTCAGTGGGAAATTACATTTTGGTAACTTTCTGAAACCCGTCTTAAAGATATGGACAACTTAATACTATACCTTAAAAGATAGAGCTTTGCTGAGTCAAGGAAGCATCTACTACGATCATAGTGATTTGGTATAGTGGACAGCATTTTTTTCAGAATACACATCTACCCCTTTTAGTGATGTACATCTGGCAAAGTCAGACACTAGTATTTCAGTCTAAGTGCAGAAATAAAAAATTTGCTCCTAATTAGAAGCAAATGGGATTGCTCACAAGAAAGATTCATCCCTAAATACACAACCTCTGTTTAAAATGCATTCTGGAGCTTGAAACTTGTTTGTTTTGTCCAGGTTTGTCTTAGGATTCATTGTGGTTCTGTGAATTGCTATTAGATGTTAAACGATCAAATCACAGAGTACCTCACAGCATCTATCCAAACACCCTGTACGGCAATAAATATTATGCTATTGCTTGTTCTTGTACACTGTACAAACAAATACTATGGTTTTCTTGATATTTATTTTACTCTTTCTTGTGACTGTAGTGTTTAGGTAGAATATGTCATCTAGGGCTATATAATATATCATCATTTCAATAAAACCTGAGATGAATTGCCTTTCCTGGTTTGCAGTACTTTCTCTTAGTATTTCAGAACTAATAATTGGATTTTCAAATTTCGTCACACAGTCTTGTCAGTGAGTGAATAAACAATATTAGGGATACTTTTTGATGCAGAGAAAATTTAGATTCTGCTTCTTAGTATTTTTCTTTTAAATACTAAATACAAAGGAAGTGAAGTAATGTGAAGTTTTTTTCTGGCAGAGTCAAAGAAATAAGACCATCTCCAGTGAAGTTCTTTGCTTGAAATAACCAAGACTCGAAGAAGATAACTGTGAGGTTTTCAGTACTCACGCCAAAAGAGACTAAAATGTTTCATATTTGTAGATTCTAACAATTGGCAATATAGATTTTTGTCCTTTACAAGAAGCTTTAAACTTATGAGCTTGTTCAGACCAACCCATCGTCTGTATACTTGATTAAATTACACTAATAGGTTCTAAATTAAATCTGTTTGCAATTAAAGCCTTTATCACCTTCTCTATGGTTGCATCAAAAAAGTAAAATTCTTGATCTTGATGTTAATGGATAGCAACAGGGTACAATAATAATTCACTGCGCTTTTAGACATACTGAGTACTACTCAAAAGCAATTAAACAAGGGCAATTGTCAGTATAATTTACCCCAGCTTGGTATCTGATGTAACCTTCTCATCAAAGGTTAACAACTGTTTCATACTACATCAGCTACAGCGAAATGAATTGTTTCTCTGTTAAGCCTCTAGGAACATCCTAAACAGGAACATAGTATTGAATCTTACGATGAAAAAAAAATACGAACTTGATCTAATCCAAGCAATATTACACATTGTTTTCACTATGACTTGAGTTTTATAGGGTTTCAAAACTCAATGCCAGGAAAAGACAACTTGATGATTGATGTGCAGCTGACTGAGATGAAAATCGTGTTCTGGAGAACATGAAAGACTAGTCCTGCACAGTTTTGTATGGTAAATGAAAGGCAATTTTGCCTTTTCCTATTCTTCCAAGACACTGCAGAGACAATTTTGAGGAGAAAACACACTGGAGTTTGGCTAAAATTCTCGCATTCAAATTCTTGTAAGTTTCTGTCACCGTAAGTTTTCAAGAAAGAGCCACAGTTCCGATTCAGAAGCATTGTTCTAACACCTATTATAATGCCTAAAACATACTTTTGCATGTAATTTTAGAACAGCTATATAAACACATCACCATATCTCTTTGAAAGGTAGACATAAACATGCTTATAAATTGAGAAAATTGAGGCTTTAGAGATTAAATGATGTAACTAGGGTTGTTGTCTCAGAACTGGAGCTGGAATGTTCATCTTTTCTTAAATCAGAAGTCTTCAAAGTGCTTCCTGCTCTGTCCCCTGAGAGGTTCAGTCTCAACAGCTGGGGGAAGGTAGTGCCCTTAGAAAGTTGCTGTTGCCCACACATCTGAGAACTGATTTTACAGCAGCAGGTGATGTGTGGCGTTTTTGCTGTTGCTTGTTTCTCCTCTCTAAGTGTGCATGGAGCCTGAGCTTGCTCAGCTTGTGTGCTGTTGGGATCAAGGCAGAAGTGGTGTTATTTGCGCTAATAAGCCTCCTCCATTAGTTAACCTTTCAGTACATAAAGCATGATTGAACTGAAGGATTCCTGCTGGTTTGAAAGGCTTTTATGTTAAATAAATGATACAGGCGTTTTCTTCTTCCATCTCCATATGTAAAAGAAGTGCGATAGTGGGACGAAGAGGCTGTAAAGGCTTCAACAGTCTGAAAGCAAGTTGAAGTAAAGCTTATGTAGTGTGAATATTCTCTTAAATATCTTGCCATAGTTTTTTTTCTGCTACATTTAAATTCTTGGTTCTTTGTTTAAGCAATTTCTAGCCTACAGAAAAAGAGTTCCTCATATAAGTGGTATAATTTGGGCCAGTGCAAAGCATCAGCTGAGCGTATTTTTACCTACGTCTGATAATCAAGTGTATTACTAGCTCTGACTGTCCAAATTTACTTTCAGTGCACACAGCCCTTGTTTTAGCTTATTCTTTATTCTTGTCAATTACTGATGTTAAGACTGAAGTTTCTGGAAGGTGGGTAATAGCAGTCATTAAGCATGAAAAAGAAAAGCATCTTATACTGACTCAGGCTTCCTTTGCTCTCTTATCATGTCTCTTTTATTCTATTGTTTTTAGAAAATCTCATCTGAAATCCAGTACCACATACAGGATTTGGGGTTTTGGATCATTAAACCCCTATGGTATGATACTGCTCAGCCTTAAACAGATGGTGGGATTAATCAGTTTTGTCGGGGACCATGTTCATGCTTCTAATATGCTATCTAAAGTAGCAATAGGAATGAGATCCACTAACTTTACCGCCATTTCCCCCTTTTTAAGGGGAAAGGATCTGGTCTGTGTCTTTGGGTGAATTGCTAAACAATTCATACAGATATTCTCGTTATCAGCAGATTATCCTTTCACAGAAGGTATATTGTATCTTAAATACATTCAGAAAGACTAGGTGCTCAGTGAGCAATGATCTTCTGCTATAATTCAGGTGGGCAGCACATGCTGCAGCATTGCAGATTGCACATTAAGTAACTGTGTCTTCTGTACAGAACAGAGAGGTTAATACTGACTTTCAGGAGTAGCCACTGGATTTGCATTGTATAATGAACTGGGCAACATGTGGAAAAAAATTGGGACGTGTCGGAAGATATTTAAGCTATTGGACTAGGAGATTGTGAAGGAGAGGTAGGGGTTCCCTTTGGGTGTGATTTTCTCTGTGGTGTTGTATCAATGTACTGAAGCCTGTGTATAAGTTTACAGTCCACAACAACCATCATTCCAGGGATCACTTCTAAGACTTGCTTTTTCAGCCTTACAGTTTTGGGAAGGTTTGACAAGAGGAATTTAGTCCATTGTTCTGTTACACTGAAAGCACTTTCCTGCCATGTGTTAAAATCTAACTGTGCTGATTCTGTCCAGTTGTGAGACTAGAAAATTTTCTTTTTATTATTTGAAGAACTTGTAAGTCTTTGCACGTACAAATCTTCTCTGTTTCTTTTAATGCAAAAATTTACTTACTGTTATGCTTCTCCACCATATTCTTGTCTTCTTTTGTCTGTGTTTCTGTGAAAGGAAGGAGGTTGTGGTTTCTCATTTATGTTTCTTTAAAACTTAACTTTGTGGAAGCCCAATTAACTATAGTCCTCCTACAATTGTTGCTGTTAACTACCTTTATTTTTTTCAAAGGAGATTTACTCAATTGTGATTGAACTCTGTAGGTTAAAAGGCATATAGTTCCAACTGTTTTAACTATTTTTCTAACAAAACAGTAAAAAAAATGTTTTGCTTGAAATGCTTTTTTGGCTTTTTATGGCTTTTTTCAGATCTACTTTATCCCNTCCCTTTCTGATGGGACAAATCACTGTTTGGTTTTAGGGCTTCACATACAGATGAGGTTTTCAGGGTTGCTGGGTGTGCATCTTGATTTAGGAACACAGAACAGGGAAAGGACTATCTAGGCTATCAAGTCCAGTCCTCTACCCTCATAACTGTACCACTGCAGCCTCTTTTCTGGCTTTTTTCAGATCTGCTTTATCCCTTCTGGTTTTCTGGTGTTGCTATTTCTCTTGAAATACTGTTCTAAAATCAATTTTTCCCTAAGATTTAAAGTTTAACTTATTTTCAAGCCTGTATGTATTCATACACGTCAGTTTAAGCTTCATTTGTTTTGTGCCAGTATTGCCCTTCAGCTCCTCTCTGGTTTCTGGATTTTACCTGTCAGTGGCATTTACAGAGGATTGTATTGCCTGTGCTTTGTGTCAGCAGCTCCTCACCAACCCCCCAGGCCTTTCTGGGCTGCCTCTGTATTATGATGGGTCATCATGAAGACATCCCATGACTAATGCAAATTCAAACATAGAGGGTTTGGGAGGATTTATTCACACAGCTGCAGCACCGAATACGCATTGCTTTCTTGTAGATCCAAGTTGGGTCTTTGCATGCCATCCAGGGTATCTTTG
>VYZQ01050488.1:0-12794 GCA_013400655.1 Mystacornis crossleyi
TTTTTTTAACCTTTCATTAAATGGAATGTGTTAGAGAAGGCAGATGTGACCAGTGGGGAATGTCTATTTTTCATTTCATGCACCCTGGGCTTCTCACTCTGTCAGCACAAAAAGCTGGCAGAAATGACTCTGCTGACACGTGGTTGTGCTGTGGTTGTCACTGCTGTGACCAATGAGGATCCCACTGGTCCTCTGGAGACTGTAGCAGCCCATGTTTCCCAATAGTGAGGGGCCTCTGGGTAGCCTCACCTGTGTGCATAATTTGTCAAATCTTGTGCACCTTGGACCCAGGCTGGTTATAGTACACCTAGTGCAGCACGGTAAGCGATCCCTTTTGTTAAGGGTCTGTAATACTGTGTTCATTAAATGTGTGAATGGTCTTTTCTACTTGAAATAATTAAAAACTAAATTACTTTTAACTCAGAAAGAAGTCTTAGCATGTTGATGTTTTTAGAACAGCCCTGCACAGCCAAAAGTCTCTGTAGCTCATCATCTTTCCTTTGTCAGCAGAGGACGTGTAGAATAGAAGTGTTGCCAAGGGGGCAAGCATGGGCTGAGCTTTCCTTACCTGGTGGCAGAAACTTATGGATTCTGTTGTCTTATGTTGACAGATGTGATGAATAATCTTTCCTCCCTCATTTCGCTTTTCATATCTCTACAGATCTGTGTTTTCATCACTGATTTATTTTCTAAGCTGGGAGTCCTTGTTTAATTTTTCTGTGATCATCATAGTACCCATCCTTAGAGCATTTCCAGTATTGTTACATCCCTTTTGAAACAGGAACCAGAGCTGCATGCTATATTCAGGATGTGATCATGCCATGGCATTAGGCACAGGGGTGAAGGTGCTTTATCTCTTGGCCTCAGTTCTTTTCCTAAGGATTCTGCTCATTTCTCTGAAGCTGAGCCTGGAGCTGGTGCCATCCAAGAGCTACTTGCATCTTTTTGCCAGGTCCGCACAACTAGATTAGAGAGGGTTGCTGTATTTAGGGGTCGTTGTTTCCTATGATTCTATCTCATGTATTGACACCTGAGCCTTATTTTCTAATTAAAATGGGAAGAATCGGATTCACTGAGCTCTTGGGAGGTTAGAATGTCTGTTCTGATCTGGTCAGCTGGTGGTGTTTTTCTCTCCATAGCTGAGAGAGAGATGGGCACCAGCAGACACCATTCATCAGGCCATGCTCACCTCTCCTTGGTAGGACGTGTGGCATGCTGGTGGGTCTGAAAGTTGCCAACTTTCTAGTAACCTCCCTTCTCAGATCACTTATGAATATGCTGCACAGCATCAGTTCCACATAGCTTATTTCTTCGTCTCCTTTACAGCTTCCTTCAGTTTTAAAGCCTAACCGATTTGTCTCACCCAAGGCAAGGTGCCTTTGTAGTTCAGTAACCCCTCAGAAGATAGAATACCATCTGTTTTTACTGTACAGCAGGATATATTTGTGTGGGTCCCTTTTCCTTTTGAAACAGACAGCATTGGTAACTGCAGTATACAGGATACTGGAGTGCAACTCTCAAATTGTTCCAGCTGCAGGTTTGTTTTCTTACACATTGTTACATGATGCCTTCACTGTTTACTCTTAACGTATTTCCTGGAGGGCACATTGAATGGTTAAATGCCAAAGAATTGTCTTTCAAGAGAGAAGCTTATGATAGTTTAAGCTGTGCTAATTGTTAACTCAACTGTACTCTCCATTTCTCATGCTTATTTAAAGTCCTGTTCACCATCTGGTAATAGCATTTGCTACATTCTTAGCTGGTACAGAACAACTTAGCAATGGATGAAGAAAAGCAGAGGTATTTTGCAAACTTTAGTTTTAACTTCAGCTTTTCTAACAAATACATATTTTTGTTGCATAACTGATAGTTATTAGTATCTCTCACCTCTTCATACCTAGGAATTGGCTTTGTGAATGGGGTAATGAATTTATGAAAGGGGAAATGGCTTTCAAGTGAAAGAGAATAGCTTTAGGTGAGATATTAGGAATAAATTCTTTAGTGTGAGGGTGGTGATCTCTGGAACAGCCTGCCTGGAGATGTGGTGGATGCCCCATCCCTGGAAGTGTTCAAGACTAGGCTGCATGGGGCCTGGAGCAACCTGGGAGGTGGGAGGTGTCCCTGCCAGTGGCAGGGAGGTTGGAACAAGATGGTCTTAGGGTGTCTTCCAACCTGAACCGTTCTACAAAGAAAATTGATTATGTTTTAAAATTCAAATCTAGATCAACATCAAGAAGCTGAATTCAAGCTAGATAATTTTTTATTTTCTAATTTGATTTTGCAGTGTACTTCTTTGGGTACCTAATTTTGCATTATCAGCTGTGCATGGAGGTTTGCTTCAAATTATTTTTTGGCCGCGTACTGAATTCAACTTACAGTTAGAGAGATTCTTGGTAAGTGCGTGCTTCAGAAAGCACATCCACTGCACAGATGAACTATTAGCTCATCTTCTTGTTCTCAAAAGCTAAAGGGAAGGTGGAGGTTATTACATGTGTATTATTCTTCGTTGCTGAAATTTGGTTGTAGAAGTCAAAGTAGACAGAAGCTACTACTTCTGCTGTGACTTTACTTTGAGTATGTGATCAGTTAATTCACTGAGTGTGGTCTGGAACAGAAGCAGGTATAGTTTAAAGATTATTTTCTTGTTCGACAGCCCACCTTAGTATCAATGAATAGAAGTTATTCTGTGTGGTATTTTTTGACTTCTTATTTTCATAGAGTAGAACTGTGTCTGTGCTAAATATATTTTATTTTCAGTTAGAATTTGAGATAGAGGGACTTTAGTCCATCTGTACTTGGGTGTTACCCAATTTTCTTGTACATCTTATCTCCCAGTTCTAGACAATGTAATAAATGCATTCAGAAATGGAATAAACAAAAAAAAAAAAATTGCCCATAACATCAATGACTCCTAACATTTTATACACTTCTGTATCTAGTGCAATTAACCATGGTGAGCTGTAGCACGAATGCTTCCACTTTCTTGTATTGCAAACTTCACTTTAAGTGCTACTTGTCCATGGATTTTCTTGTCATGGTTGTTCCCTGTGGCCAGACACGTCTGGTTTTTTGTGTGTGTTTTCTGTTATGGAAGACTACCAAAAGAATCCCTTGCAGCTGTCTGTATAAAGACTGCTCTTCCTGCAGGGGGAAAAAAGCCGGGAAAAGGAAGTATATGCTTGGTGCAAGTAGGGAGGAAGGCAAGGAAGGAGAGAAATTTGGTTGGAAGGATCATGAGAGGGTAAAGCCTGTAAATCTTCGGAGAGGAAAAGTTGAAGAACTGGAGTACAGAGTCAGGGGTTGATCAGGTAAGGAAAATACGCTGAAATGAGGTGGTTAAAGCTATTTGTTCATACAACTGTGCAATAGAAGCACAAGGAGATTTAAATTTAAGAGCAGTACAGTTTCCAAGTTGAAAGGCCTGTGGGAGGGGGCAGGAATGATTTTGGATGTTGGTATTTGTCAGCGCTGAGCAAGTGAAGATTGGAAAGGGGGGCCGTGGGAGAACTGGGAAGAGGACTGGAGCAGCAGCAACAAGTAAACAGCAAATCTCAGATTGATGTCCAAGTGATACGGGAGAACCAGGAATGCAGAGGTCAGCTGTGAAAAGCTGAGTAGGAAACGGCAAAAGGGGACAGTAGCCAGCAGCAACACGTTCTTCCCTATTGCCTGCTCTTTCACACGCTGTAATTACTTGAAGGAGAGGTGTGAAATACAAGGACAGGGACGGGCACAGGGAGCCGACACACATCCGCCAGACCTCTTCACATGTGTGCTGGTGCTGGTCCAGCATCTCCCACAGCCCCAGTGACACCGGGAACCCATGGCTGACTGAAGAATGAGAGGTTTTTCTAGGTAAGCAGTGTGCAAGGCTACAGTCTTTTTTTGGCTGTACTGTGAGGCCCAGTTTAAAGAGGATCTGGCAAACCATTTGACATGAGCATTTGACATCACACACAAACATTATTACCCAGTAAAAGAAGGGGAGATGCAAACAACAGCCTTCTGTTCCACTGCCTATATTAACCCACTGCTACACATTAATGCATCTAACTTCCTGATTCCAGAATGTCTCTCTTGCCTTCAGGGCTTTCTGCTTGTTGAAAATCTCACTTGTTTTTTGCCAGTTAACCTTTTTTTTCCTTTTATGAGCAGAGAGTACAATTGATTGTGGAGAACAAATTTTCAGGCCTCCCAAAGGATGCATTGATTTGATTTCTGTTTTAAAATACCAGTTTAAGAATGCCTTCAGTTATGCTAATATTTTATTTTGCAGAGAAACTGGAAGTCTGAAAAGGTTAATAACATCTTTAAAAGAAAATGTATTCGGAAGTCCTAAAGAATTGCTAAAATTAAGTGTTCCATCTGTGGTGTACGCTCTCCAAAACAATATGGCATTCGTGGCTCTTAGCAACTTGGATGCTGCAGTCTACCAGGTAATACACGTTTCTGTCAGTAACAGATCTGGAAATATATTTCTCTTTCCTGGTTCACGAGGCACACGTGTCAGGTATCTGCCTGCCTGGCACACAGCACTCTCTTCAGCCTCAGTGTTAAAAGCCAAACTGTGCTTTGTTATATTCAGAGTATACACTCTGCTGCAGAGCTCTGGCTTTCTGAGCTAAGCTACTCACTGCTAGAGTCACTTCAAATTCACTTTGGTGTGGCTGGCAGTGGATCTGTAGGATATCAATGAATATGAATATCTGTCATTCTGTAGTTGAATTTTCTATTTTATCTTCTTGTTTTGGAGGAGTTTATAAATCCATGTCCTCTACACTACATTCCCATCTTCTTTAGGTGACGTACCAGTTGAAGATCCCTTGTACAGCTTTATGTACAGTCCTGATGCTGAACCGTACCCTTAGTAAGTTGCAGTGGTTTTCTGTCTTCATGCTGTGTGGTGGCGTTACCCTTGTTCAGTGGGAGCCTGCTCAGGCTACAAAAGTACAGGTAAGAGTTAATATTTTGCCTCTTCGGATAAAGAATAAACGATCATTGATCACTGGCTTTCACATTTATTGTGTATCAGTTCAGGCAGGTTTGTGGTATTGCTCCAGTCTCACTTGTTGGAAGCGAAACTGATTGCTACAATTAGTATAAATTACCACAGTCATCATAATCAGGCTAAGGCACCATCCTCGGAGTGTCTGAGTAATAGTTTGTTTTCAGCAGTTGGCCCTGGTAACATCGTAATTGTTGGAACAGAGAACTCAGAATCAAAGCACTGGGAGGAATTAGGAGCGAAACTCCAGCGCAGTGTGGGTATGTCATTAAACACACTCTTCAGAGGCACTGACCTAATCCCATTCTGGGAAGAAACAAGTGTCTTCTATTTCTTAGGTCATAGCTGCTGCTCAGCTGCATTTGTGGGAAAGGCAGGTCATGCCTCTGGGAATACCGGCCACAGCCAAGTAGACAGTGCCTCTGAGCACTGCAAGGGTACCCACAGAAAGCAAAACACCACAGAGCTACACCGAGCTGAGCTGAGGGACAGCCCTAGATAAGCAAGTGCATGTTGTACTGCAGTGAAATGCCAATAATTTTGCTCTACTTAGTGAAGTAGCTCTGTGTCCTGGTTTTGGCTGGGATAAAATTACATTTCTTCCTAGTAGCTGGTTCAGTGCTGTGTTTTGGATTTAGTATGAGAACAATGTTGGTAACACTCTGGTATTTCAGTTGTGGCTCAGTAGTGCTTAACCATGAGCCCGGGTCTTTTCAGTGTCTCCTGCTCTGCCAGTGAGGAGGGGCACAAGAACCCAGGAGGGAACACGGCCGGGACAGCTGGCCTTAACTGGCCAGAGAGATATTCCGTACCATAGAACGTTACACCCAGTATAGAAAATCAGAGAATTTGGACAGGAGGGTCTGATTGCTGCTGCAGAATGGGCTGGGCATCTGTCAGCAGGGGGTGAACAGTTGTCCTGAGCATCAACTGGTTTTCTTGGGTTTTATATCTCTCTCTCCTTTTGTTAATACTAGAATTATTAGTAAATTTTATTTTGATTTAGTTACTAAACTGTTCTTATATCAACCCACAAAGTTTACCTTTTTTTTCGATTCTCCTTCCCACTGTGGGGCTCGGGGGCGGGGAATGAGTGAGGAGCTGGGTGGTGCTTAGTTGCTGGCTGGAGTTAAACCATGGCACTCTGGAACTGATTACTGTGAATTACTGAAGTGTTGTATCCTTTTTAAAATAACGGCTGATGTTGCAGGTGGAGCAGAATCCGTGGCTAGGGTTTGGAGCGATTGCTGTGGCTGTATTGTGTTCAGGATTTGCAGGTACAGTATTATTTCTGTACGTGGGCTGCATCTAGGGGACTGGAGAACTCAGTGTTTAAAACTGAACATTCTGCATTTGTTAACTGTCTTCCTGTAATAGTTTATTCCCTCTGCCCATAATTATCTTCTACTTTTGGTAATTATGGCAGATTCATGATATGATTACTCCCATTGTCAAGCAAATGATAGGAGCATGTACCATTGGTTTTACATGATGCAACATAGAAGGCTGGTTTGCAAGTGGAAGTGTCTTTCAAATGCTGTGAATAAGACTGTAGGGAGCAGCATAATGACTCACTCCGTACATTTAATTAATGTACATCAATTTTATAAAGTTTACTTTGCAGTGAATAGCTCCCTTATGGTGATCACATGAAATGCTTGCATTTTTTTTACAAGGGGAACTGAGCTCCTCACTCAGTTCTTGCACCAGCTCAGCCCTGAAATACACATTGCTGTAGTTCTCTAGGTGGAAAATCTAACTGGGATGCAGAGGGAGCATGAGGAAGGCAGAGAGGTAGATTAGTAGCAGGAAACCTGGATAAACTCAGTGAAGGATTTTTGATTTTGTTTATTTTTGCTTTGTTCTACACGCAGGGTCTCCCCTCAGGGTAGTTTTATCTCTGGCTTCCAGAGAAGGACACCAGAACTTTAGGACAAGTGAACTGGTGCTCAGGAATAAAGAAATGCAAATTACTTCTTAATTTGAAATTTGGCTCACAGGGACATATTCCCCTGGCTGTGAACTGGATTCTTCCCCCCTCCTATGTAAAAAAACAAAGTACTATAACCCACCTCTAGTACTGTAAAATCCTGCAAGAATAATCTTGTGCTGTGCACAGTTGCTCATTACTCATGGAAAAACGTTCTGGTGGGCAGAGGAGGAAAGGAGGAGTGTGTCATTCTTATCTGGTGTCATTTCAGTGAAATGGGCACTTTGAAGCAGAAATACTAAATAAAACTGTGTAGAGCTCAGTCAGCTTTTCCTGGAAGGTTACGAATTTCTTCATTTAAATAGCTGCTCCCAAGCCGCAAGACAAAATACAGCCTTCAGTGTCTCTTAAAACTCCTGCTTTCCCCAATAATGTGGGTCAAAAGCTGTGCTTCCAAAGGTCTGCAAATTCAGAGCACCGACAGGCTGATGCAGGCAGCTTGAGACACTTGGGGCTTTCTTCTGCAAAAGGATTGCAGCTTGGGTTTCCTGGCTGACAGCTGAAGCTCTTGGGCAGCTGGGAGAGACAGTGCGTTTCATCCGCAGAGCTCCCTGTGCCTTTGGGGCTTTACATGTTGAAAACATAAATCCTATTCAAATTCCCTTCCTCTTCTTCCTTCCCACGCTCCCATGAAGCAGTTATTTTGGCATTAGACCTCCAGTTTCTGGACTGACCACGTTTTACAGTGTGTTTTATTAGTCTAGCAAAATGAAAAAAAATGGTTGTGTGTTTTTGTCACTTCGAGATGGAAAAGTTGTTTTTTCTTCAAATTGCTGATCCTGTGATAATTCTCAAGTATCTGGGGCCCCAACAATGCTTTTAAAAGCATTGGACAGATAATTTAATGGGAGATCCTTTACGACTTAAAACAGTTCTGAAGAGTAAGTTCTCCTAATCGGCCCCCATGCTTTCCTTCCTCTTGCCTAGTGGATTTGTGAATTGTATATTCACAAATCTAGAAGCATAGTTTTATTGATTTGCCTACTGTTTTCTCAGTTTTTAAAATTTGCAAGTATGGTTCATACTCAAGCCAGATTTCTGTTACATTGATTACACCTGGTTGTGCTCTGTGGGTCTTCTCAGGGGGCAGAAATCTCAAGGTAGTTATTCCGGGTTATTTTAAAGGTTGCAGTCAACTAGTTTGTTGTTGTTTACACTTCAAAAATGTATATTATTATGAGGTAATGTCATATTTCCTTGGTTTTGTAATTATTTGAGCCCCTGAAATATAAATCTGCTCTCTCCTTTATTCACCATAAATACTCATTATACTCTATTAAATTGTAAATTGCATTTTTCATTAATAAAAGAGTAGCAAGTCCTTCCTTGAAGCTAACTTGGGGATTTTAGAGGGGGGTGTGCCTAAGGCTTCTAACACATGGGTCTTTGTGCCACCTTTGTTGGTTCCATATTATTTTTTCATATGGTATGAAGAATCTTGTGTGGTATTAATCACCAATAAACTTCTAGTCAATAGGGCTCTCACCAGAAGGTTATGGAAATGGCTGCTAAGAATCCTGCAAACTGCTCTCTCTGTTTTGAAATGTGGAGGAAATTCCAGGGCTTGACAGAGTCCTGATGGGCGAGCAGTGGTTAAAAAGCAGGTGGTGACGGCCTTGCCAAATGTCTGCCTTTGAGTCGGACAAATGCCTCCCAAGTAGAATGATGTAGAAGTATTTGGGGAGTTTCAGAAATGCAAAACATAAAAATAATGCTCTTCAGTGTGGTATTGAGAACTAGAGTTTGAGATTAAAATGAATTCCACTTCCTCAAAACCAACCTGTAGTTTCAATTAGCAGAAGGTCTCGGTTTTGATTTGCTCTTGTAATCCCCTGAAGCTGTGGTTTCAGAACAAGCTGCTCTGCCAAGTGCTCTGCGAGCACAAAGCTCCTGAGGAGTTTTCAGTTTCAGTACTGAGGTAATATAGATCACCCCTTCCTCCCCTACCCCCCGAGAAAAATCGGACTAAAATCAATCAGTCTAAAACTAAAATCAACATAAAAATATTTACATGGAGGCTGTGGATTGAAAAAGGGCAGAGATGGGAAAGGGTAAGGATAAAAAGGATTGAGTGAGACCTTCCTGCTGAGTCAAAGCAGATCCCCTTGCTAAACTGAGCCCCGGGACTTGACCAGTGGTTTAGGCCTGAAGGTTTTAACTGCACTTAAACTTAACAGCCTGATTTGAACAATTTTAACAAAAAATTCTAGAAGACAACAGTAACTTGCTTATAGGCCTAAGGTAGCTACAAATCTGAAGTGCTTGAGAATGTAAGAGAGGAACATCCATAATCCCTTTGCTGTAGCATATTCACGCTTACACAGATGTAAAGGAGTTTGTACAGGGCAAAAAATGCCCCTCGAGTTCAGTGAAGTGCTCACATGGGATGCCTTTTCATCTTCTCAGCGGGCCAAGGGTTGAGCCTTGAGGAGTGGGGGCACCAGCCCAGGATCCATCACTGGCGTTCAGCAGCGGTCTTCCAAGGACTGTGAACTTGAGAGTTTGCTGGCTCTGAGAGGTGTCCCACTCAGAGGGAGGTTGTCTGGTTTTAAAATGCCATAAACCGTGAATCATTCTTCTCACTGAAATGTTTCAGTTTTTTGTTCTGTCTTGGTTTTTTTCAGGAGTTTATTTTGAAAAGGTGTTAAAGAGTTCAGATACTTCCTTGTGGGTGAGGAACATTCAGCTGTACTTATCTGGGATTGTGGTGAATTTATTTGTTGTGTACACGTCAGACGGAGCCCAGGTTCTAGAGAAAGGATTTTTCTATGGCTACACGTACTACGTCTGGTTTGTCATCCGTAAGTATCTTGTGGTTTTAGTCTTTTGACATTGTTTTTCCTCTTTAACAATATAACTACAAGGAAGCTACAAATTTGGTCTAACGCACTTTCTACTGCGTTTTGATGGATTTTATTGAAAAGTATCCTTTTCTTGGAAGTTACTCAATTTAAAATTGTGCTGAAACAGCAGGCTAAATAATTGACTAGCAAGTAGATCATCTTTAAGTGAGTCATATCTTATTTACTGGATGCCATGTAGACATCCCATTCCAATGAACGATACTGTAAATCACTGATTAGGGCAATGTAGCCCAAACTAGGAGCACACTAGTGGAGTGAAATGCATCCTTTCAAGAGTAACCTACTGCACCTGTACTAATGGTAACACCTTATCTGCTTCCCAGTTCTGGCCAGCGTAGGTGGCATCTACACCTCAGTGGTTGTTAAGTACACAGATAACATCATGAAAGGCTTTTCTGCAGCGGCAGCCATTGTTCTCTCTACTGTGGCATCAGTCATCCTCTTTGGCCTCCAGATAAGTAAGTGCCTTTTTGCCTTTGATTTGATGGCTGTGCATGTTTCCTGCCTGTCCAGCCCGCTGTACACCACCCATACCAAAGCTGTAATTTGTGCCCCTTCTCAGTTTTTCTGGTTTTAGCTTTAGGTTTTCTCCAGAACTCCTGTGCACTAGTGCATCATCATCCCTGTTGTGGTGCACAAGGTGCCTCATGACTCTGTGTTTTCAAAGGCATCAGTGGTTTGTTCTTTCAGAAGCATCTACGACTTCAAACAGAAAGGTTCTTTTGGTTTAAACAGCTTTATTTCCGTGCATCACTTTCTGATGCAGTTTAGTGTGTGATACAGCTGTTTACCTGGGCCTGCTGTTGATAGGTTATTATTTCTTGTTGGGTTTAGTACAACCAGTGCCAAATCGATTCCTCAGCTATTTCTTCAAGGGCTTTACACATCCCTGTTGAGTTACACCCACTACTGCATTAACTTTTACTTTCCCCATCTGCTGTGGACACTACCATGTCAGAAAGTCAAAGAGCAGCTGGGGTTGTGACTGACTGATGTGGTGAATGTTTTTGAGAGGAAACAGCAGACGGCTCTGGGCTGTTCTGCAACTACAAAGGATTTTCTCCCCAGTCAAGTCTGTATCTGATACTGTGCCCAGGACTCCCACTCAGTCCTTCACTATTTAGTTGAGGGTAGTTTCCTGCCTTAATCCAAAGATGGTGTGGCAAAACTGTGGAAAAACTAGCTTTTTGATGTAGTAGTGAGACAAAACTTAAGTAAAGTTTGCCTAAGGAGAAAACAAGCAGTGTTTGACTGAAAATGAGCACCATTAAAGCAAGGGATGAAAAAAACCCCACTGAATTTTAAAAACTTACTTGGGCAGAGTGTTCTCTTGACAGTTGACACAAATCAAACCGGGACTAATGAGCTTTCTGCGAAAGCCTCATTAATAGTTTCTTAACCCTGTCTAGACATGGAAAGGGTTAAGATGTGTTATCACAGGCTACTTTATCACATTCACTGGCTTTTTATTGATTTTATCAATAAATATTTAAGTTTATTGTAATGTAAGCCTGTCCAGATGGCACCTGGGACTGCGGGAGATGTTTCAATCTTGCTTTTATGACCACCACCACCACATTCTTGCTGATGAGACGAACAGGAATGGTGGGGGGATTGTAAACACTTTAAGGATGAAGCTAAATGCTGTGACATATCAATAGCTTGCTGTCCTGTTAACTTCAATACTGTCATTCAGATCTCATCATAACTTACACAGCTTGTTGCAGGTTTCTTCATATATGAATGTATTTAAACTATTTTGTCTCCTTTCAGCTGTTACCTTCTCCGTGGGTGCTCTCCTGGTGTGTATTTCTATTTACCTCTACGGATTACCTCGACAAGACACCACAAAAATCCAGCCCTCAGAGACTAAGAGCTCTAAAGAGAGACTTGCTACTGTGTGATGTTGTCCATAAAAATGGACAGATGGACAAGAGGAAAAAACAGACTTTAAAAAAAACTGCATTTTCTTTTCAAAATTAGCCTTAAGCTAGTCATGAAATGGTTTAAGTGGGATAGACTAAAAGCAGAAGTTAGTTCTGTTTTACGTGTGGAGTTTCCAGTGGCTGACACTGAGGCTACACTGCAGCTGAGGAGCTGGCTGGGTATTTTGTGGAAGGTATTCTTCATTCACCTTGACAATGAAGAGTCTCATTTACAAGGAAAACCCAATGAAGGAACTGATCACTCAATTGTATATAATGTATATAACGGAGGGAAATCGGTCCTTTCTGTATTTGATAAACTGTCTGCTCTTTGAGGGCATAAATGCCTGAAAGCTTCATAAAAAAAACTATTAAAAAAAGCAACTACTGCCAGCATTTTCTCTTAAAATACTTGGCAACTGTAGTTTGATTAATGATAGGAAGAGTTTCTCTTCTTGGTGACAGGTATGAGATGACACAACTCTACAGGCAATACCTGTTTTGAGCATCACCTACCTCAGAGTGATTAGAAGCAGCCCTTGCTGTCTGATTTAAAAAGTCAGATAAAAGACTCTGAAGTTGTGGATTTCCTTTTACTCTTCAAATGATTTTTATACCTGCTGTAGGGGATAGAGCGATCTTCTATGTGTAGTACAGGGGAATCTTTGTATCTATTCCTGTACCTCGGGCTTAAGTATGAGAGTCAGCTCAACGTTTCTGTCTAGAAGCCTTTTTCTCTCTAAACTCCTCTGTGCATACAGAGTGATGCTTGGAAATGGTTCCTGTGCATGTTAGGCGTTTAATGTGTTAGTGCCAGCTCTGTAATTTCAACCTCCTTCCTCATCTTCTGAGGCCTTCTAGAAATTTCAACTGTACACTGAAGGAAAACTGACCCTGCTGCATTTGGGCAGCTTGTTGACATCCACAGTGGAGCTGAAATGTGACCAAGTTCATACTCTTGGATACATTCCTTCAGACGTGAATTAGGCAGCTGGGTTTTCCTTCAAAGT
>VYZQ01050492.1:13974-28758 GCA_013400655.1 Mystacornis crossleyi
GGAAGGAAGGAAGGAAGGAAGGAGACTGCGACTCATGGGATTCTCCTCTCATTTATAGGAGTTTCACATTCATGTTAATGTTTTGATTTCAGTGATTGAACACTGCCACGAAAGGAGAAGTGTTCAAAACCAGGAGACCAGTGTTTCCAATCAGAGCAAGTGGAACTGGAACCCAGAGTGCAAACATTCATGATGATATGTTTGCAGAGCAGCTACAGACCCAGATAGATTCTCAATGAAAAGAAAATCAGAATCAATATATTTGAAAAATTTATGCTCTTTATAATGCCCTTTGGATTAAGTTCTTGTACTGAGTTAAGAGATTAAGGGACAGATTCAGGCTGGTGCAAAGTGCTGTAGTAGAGTGCTTTCAGCAAATAGTTGAGTTTCTGGGCAAATAATCCACTGTGAAGCACTGCCTTACTGCAGTCCTCACCTCAGAGGCTAATATGCTCTAGCTTGTAATTACTGAGAGCTGTCTGTCCAGTTTGGAAGTATTTTGTTGAAGTGGAAAACATTTAATCCTGCTTAGTATCGTTCTGGTCAGGTCATCAGGAGTGGGCACATGGTGCAATCTGGCAGGCAGCATTTTGCCTCTCTGGAAAACTGTGCTTCATATAGAAGGTCCAGAAACAGAATACATGTGGGTTCAGTTTCAGCAGGGACTGTTTTCCTATGTGAAGGGTATTGGTGTTTCCAAAATCCAGAACATAGCGTCCCTCTCTTCCCTGGGATTAATAACTAGGTCATTTGAAGCAAATAGGGTTATTTGCCATTGTGTCAGATGAAGAGGAAATTGATTTCAAGAACATAATGGTTTTAAACTGACAGTAGGCTTAGATAGATATTGGGAAGAAATTCTTCACTTTGAGGGTGGTGAAATACTGGAACAGGTTGCCCAGAGAAGCTATGGAGGCCCCATCCTTGGAAGTGTCCAAGGCCAGGTTGGATGGAGCTCTGAGCAACCTGGTCTAGTGGAAGGTGTCCCTGCCCATGGCAGTGGGGTTGGAACTAGATGACCTTTAAGGTTCCTTCCAACCCAAGATATTCTATGATGCCATAGGAGCCCTTCTGTGTTAGACTCAAAGATCCACACAGCCCACTATCCTGTCCACTACAGTGACCAGTGGCAAAGAAAGGATGGAAGAAATAAGGCTGGTACGGAGTGACATGACTTTGGTCTGACCCTCTTGAGCCAAGAGAGCATGGAATGGAATTTCAGTTATTTCAAATGAAGTTTTATTTCTGTTATTCAGAATAAAATCTGAATCCAGATCTTAAACCTGTACCTTTGTAGGTGACTGATTTCTTTCACTTGGTAAAATACCTAAGGGGGAAAGGGAAAACAGGCTAGCCATACTTTTTGTTGTCATCTAATTAAGCTCTGCAAAAAATTTCCCCCCGTTTTAATTATTGTTCTGTGTCATTATACCAACCAGCTTTGGACATGCGACTTCTAAACTGGAGATTCCTTACAGCACTCAGAGATTTAGCTGCTCACACAGCTTGAATTCAAATTAGGGATACACATTTCTTCTGGTTTTGGGATCTGATCAGAATTGCAATCAGCACCAGAAAATAATCAGGTCCCTGGATACTTCCCCAGGGAGCATACAAGCCATGGATGTCCCCAGGGAGCATACTACCAGGTGATTATCCAGACAGCCTCCTGGAAATATCTATGGGTGAGCCTTAGGGTCAAACGGCAGATGATCAGCCTACTAGCAAAGCTGGGAAGAGCACTGGGAGAAGCAGCAGATTCCTGAGAGAAGCTCCTTGAATCTAACCCAGTGAATCTTCAAACCAAAGATTTGGTTTTGATTTTGGGCAACCAAAACCCCAGGAAGAGGAAGGAGGGATTGCTCCTTTACCATGTTACTCATCAGAGTTTATTTCTTTTGTTGCCAACTGAGCTGGCAGCTCTCTCTGTTAATAGAACTGGGAGCATAACAAACTCAGAGACTCCCTATGCAAAAAGCAGCATTTTGCCTTTTGCTTTCTGTTAGAATGGTTTATTCCCCTCTGCTTGTACCCTCTTTTCAGTGCCTTCCTTCTTCTTGCTTTAGCAGTGTTCATTTACAGACTACACAACGACCACTCACCTGCAACCAGATATTGGGCTCCTTTTTACCAAGCTTTTTGTTATAACCCCCTAAAAATCTTCACCTCAAAACCCACATGTTTGCTTTACTGTCTTTGTTCTACAACTCCTTTGGAGGTCCAGGGAGTATTTCTATGGGGTCTAGGAAAAGAGCTAAGAAAAGGCAGCCTGTCGTCAGCTCACTCAGTGTCCTTGAACAGCGCCCTCACGTTTCCCAGGAAATTGTTCATTTATCCACCAATCAAAAAGGTTGAAATTACTGGTTTGCTCTACAGCCATGAGATATGGAATGTTAAGAAGAAAGAAAAAATATATAATCACTCCTTGATGACAGAGAAACAGTAACAGACACTGCAGCATAAAGAAATAATCAGTGTCACACGGGTGAGATCAGTGCCCAGGCTCACAGAGAGGAGCGTCCTCCTGCTAGTCATCCAGGGTTTTCTTCAGACCTGTCCCCTTGGGAGAGGATAACCACACCATGAGGTCCTGCCAGCAGTGTTTTCATTCAGCCTCTGCCGTGCCAGAGAGCAGAGGTCTGTTCGCAGCCCTGACACACCATGGAGCTTTACAAGTCTTCGTACAGTCAGCTGTTCTCCAGCCCCTGCTCCCTTCCCCAGTTCTTCCTCCTTTGCCTCCTCTGTTTCTTTCTTCCTCCTAGCTCCTTTTATTCCCCCTCACTCTTTCTGGCAGATAATTTACCTCCTGCACTTTCCTAGACATTTCAAAAATGTCTTAGTATTAAAGGCGTGATTTGTAAGAGCAAACTGTCAATTCTTTACCAAAAAAGCAAATTAGTCAGGATATTAAAGATGCTCAATAAACTAACAGATCAACATAGTTTGGCAGGTTTCAGGGGAAACTTGACCTTGCTGAGCTGAATTATTGCATTCACATTCAGGATCTATCTCTAAGGCATGAAGGGTGTGCAGACCTTCAGAAAAAAGAAAAGATAAAGTAATGGAGTAAAGGAAAGGGAAGTTATTTTCTCTTTTTTCATATAGCATGCTATAGTCCAGCTTTAACTAACTTGACACATATCTTTAACTGAATACTGTGCAGCTCTTGATCATTTCACTAAGGTGTAATGATTTTCCTAGCCATCACAGCTGTATATTGCATGCAAAATTCACAATGTACTGAGAATTTAAACCAGAGACAGATCTCAGCTTTGAGTCCATGAGCTATAAAAAACCATGGCAAATAATCCATGTTTACTTGGTGTGTTGTTTTTCCTTTAAACTCTTTGTCATCTTCTCCTTCAAAAGTCAAAGGAACAGGGATTAGACAGAACTAAAACTTGGAGGCAAATAGGAGTCCAATTTATTACAATACCTAGGCTATACTCTTCAAGAATAACTTAAAGATCCCAGTCCACATTTATTAAAATTGTAGAAAGCTTTTAAGCAAAACATTTGCAAACTTGTTGTTGAATGATTCTTCCTTCCAAACACAGAGCAGAAAATTCACATACAATTGTTGCTATCAGTTTCCTTGCACTTTTAGAAAAAATAAATACCAGGCTGTTTCTAATTGCCAGAGGGATATATTAGTCATTTGCAGTAGAAAAAGGAATCAAGAAGTCTTTAAATTATTAAATAAATGAATGTCATCCTGTATTTTGCTAGGTAGAATGAGAGAATTTGACAGTATCCAATAGCTCAGAGATTTGTATTTCACATTTACTATGGAGAAAAAATAACACCTCTGTGTTTAAGTTTGCAGCTGCAATACCCATGGCAAATTTGACTTTGATTTTCTTTGCAATACAAAGAACTAGGAAGGAATGCTCTTGTGACTTGACTTTTTTGGAGTCGTAGACATGTTATGTGACTGTAGGAGTCTAATGGCACTTGACCAGGAATCCTGCTTCTCATGTGGTGGCAAATTTTCTCTTTTCTTGGAGATTGAAAGTAGTATATGGCCATCTCAGAAGTGCAAGGGACAACCTGCAAATCCCTTTGCATTATATTGAGACCACTTATTTTTTGTGACATTAGTGGGATTTCCGTAATGCTTTTACACAATCATATTGTCCTGTAGCTGTATTTCCCTGTGCTGGCTCTCTACAGGTGAATGAAGCTCACCTGAGTTTTTCTGTATAGACTCTGGCTTCAGAGATAATCCTAAACCATATCAAGAAATAAAGCTGTTTCCATACCTCTCACATAAACAAGTTCAAAATTCTAAGATCCAAACAAACCATAGGTCTTTATAGGTTAAGAAATGAGCTTAGTTTTTTGCTGTATAATTAACCCACTTATCACTTTGGGCTTTGCTGACTCTAGGGTTGATGGAGGATGGGAGTAGAAACATCTTTAGGGATCGAGGAAATTTTTTTTTTTTAAAGAGGGCATTGATATTAAGCTGTAAAAGAGGAGAAAAGGCTCCCCTGCTCTAGGAAACACTGCCTATCCAAGAGTCACTGATAGAAATGTACCGGGGAAGGAGCATGTTTAAAACAGAATCCCTAATTCTGACTTGAATCACCTCCATTTTCAACTGTGTTTCCAGCCCCTAGGAAGCTGATCCTAAGGCTGTGTTTTTCCCATCTAGCTCTTTGAAAAACACATCTTGCTTCAATGAGAAAGCAGTCTGAGAAACTAGTCCCGCACAGATTTTTCTAAAGAACCTTCATGTTGTCTGAGAATTTTTTTCAGTGGTTACTGCTGGAAAAAAATGATTCTCTGTGAATAAAACCACTGTGATGCTTGGGTCATGTTTGAAAGCAGCTGTGAAATGCCTTTCATGAATTGTCTAGCACACCAACAAAGAAGTGGAAGTAATTTCCAAGTTTGGATTTTATCTTGTGTTCCTTTCAATATTCATGTATTTATTTCTAATTAGCGGGGAGATTCTTCATGTTTTTTGCATTCTGCCATAAAGACAGGAAACCTCTTTCAACCCTGTTTAAGGACTCAATTACCTGACATGACATGAATGGTCATCCATGGAATATAATTGAATTTATTCTGTTTCTTCTATTTTTTTTTTTCTCAGAAGCTGTTGCCATAGAAAGGAATGCAATGCCATTACCTCTGTACAGATTACTTTGGAGGCAGGCAAAACAATAGAGTGAAGAAAGTTCTGAGTCTTTAGGAGATTTATTTTGAAACCACTGCATCTTCTACATCTACATATTTGGATTTAATCCTACCAAGAAATTACCTGGAATTAAATTTTTCAAGGTGTTTAACACCTAAAGCTCAGAGAGATTTTCTTAGTGTAATTTGTTTGATTCCAATATATTAATTTCATGCTCTACAGGTTTACAGTGACACTTCAAAGATCTGTATGCTTTTGAAAATGCACAGGGTGCTTGTCTGCAGCTCTGGATTCCTACACACTTGGGACAATTTTTCATTCATGAAGCAATATTGAATAGCCATGAAAAGAATTGATAGCCTATATCAAATTTTCCTAAACAGCAGTTTACAGAAAAGATGCTGCCCTCAATAAGGCTTGAGCTGGCAAGGCAATAGACAGTCCCAGCAATATGACTGGTGGCTTGATGGGATCAGAGGTGATTAACACCCTAGGCATAAATTCTCCTTCTGGCCTTTTTCAGGCTGAGCTTCACAGGTCACAGCATTTCTGCAATAAGAATTACTGAACGTGAAAAAACCATTTAAAATTATTTATTAATTTCACATTTCAAAAAAAATTCTGATCTCTTCAAATAATTTAGACTAAGGAAACATTTTGAAGAAAGGAAAAAAAAAGGAGAGGGCGGGGAAAGTGTCAAAGCCAGGCTTCAGCTTTATTCATACATCGAAAGAATAAGAAGTTTACTAGTGCCTGGATTTTTTGAGTCTTATTTCCACTGCATTTTGGTGTGATGTCTACACTTGATAAATAATAAATTACGCTACTGCTGCTTGTGAGAGACCAGGCATCTCTGTCATGCAGCATGGTTTTTACCATGATCTGCTTATAGGGAAAATAATAGAGATTGAAGGCCCCTTCAAGCTGCTCTGGAGGAGTGACCCATCAGCAACATGTCTGTGCCAGAGTTGGGATTCTGATGGACTGCTCTGTGTCACTCTGCTGCCATTGCCTGTAGGCACCTATCAGTTGTTGGTGGATTCACTGAGCAGCATCTACTCTGGACAGTATCCTGCATCTGTTCCTGGCATCAGCTACACGTCTGCTCTCGAGTGTGTGAATGCCAGGAACAGCTGGAGAAGAGCAGACAGTGAGGAGGAGCTGCTGCACCGTGCTGCTCTCCACGCAGCTCTGTAACATCCCGTAGTCTGTAATTCTGAGAAGCAGGAGCTGAAGGGATGGTGCAGAGCACACCGGTATTTCTCTTTAACTGGAGTGAGCAGGTGGATAGGGAAGTAACAATGCAGAAGGAGGAGGTTTCATTAAGAATCTCCCTAGCTGTTATTCTAGCCAAGAAAGCAAGCAGAAATTTGACAGAGACTTAACTTGTGCCACTTTATGTGATCAGCAGTTGATATTCAGCACCTTGGGACTTAATTCCAGTAAATTTGAAATATGGTCTATATAATGGGGGGGAAAAAAGACTAGGACAGATTCCTGTCCCTAATGAAAGACAGTAACACAGCCATGACAAGAAAATCTGCTTTTGCACGATTAATTATGCAGTGCTCTCAGCTGGCTGTACATATTGCAGCCAATGCTGGCATGATTTGAGAGAAGAACAAAGAGTATTGTTCTTTACAAGGATCGAATTTAAAGAATTAATGATGAGATACAAGAACCTGAAGAGAGCATGAAGAAATGGAGAGCGGGAGCGGACAAGGCCTTTGACTTTGTATCTTATACCTTTGGCCCCCAGTCTGAAGTGAATCAGCTGTACAAATCTATGTGGGCCAGCCTGGGTAACCTTGCTACCTTAAAGCTGTTTGCTTTGGAGGTGGTGTGTCACTGCCCACTGCCTTGTTCTGTACCCAGTTTAGCCCACACCTCATTTTGATTCAGCAGTATGCAATCAGCTTGAACAATCCAAGAAGCTGAATTCAGAAACAAATAATATTAAGAGAAAGTAGACATCCCACTTTCTGTCCAAGTCTACTGGCACTCTGTTTCCAACACTGGAACACTAGCACTGGGCTGTGTTCTATAGCTCTGAATTTTCTTCATCCCTTTTGGAATTCGTTGTGGTCATCGGTTTCACAGCTGAATAAGATACCATGTAAAAAACGTTCCATTTTTGTTTGGTTGGTATATTCTTTGCTTGTTTGCTGCCTGAGCAATATTATTGTCAGCTTGCTAGAACTTGCATTATGCAGTAAGACTCCGAGGGAGGCCCACTGAGATCAAAGTTACACCGGGAGTGAAGGACAGTACCCTCTGTCCCTCCCAGTGGTTTCTTCCCATGTTACCTGACCTTACCTTGACCTTCTCACTTAGACTGGGGAGATGACAGGCTGTAGAAAGCTGCAGTGACAGAAGAATATCCAGAGTATAAATTTCAGTTTATGGATTAAAATTAAGAAAGAAGTAAAGTTTTATCAAAAGTGCAAATGCTGACTTAGAAACTCAGTCCTTGTACTAGTACATTGAGTTGCTGTCTAAACGTTTTTCCCTTTTTACAATCTCCATATTAAGTAAAATTTCCACAGCCCCAGTTCATGTAATTATTTTCTCTTAGTCCAGGAAAAGAAGACAGGTAGAACTGAATCTATGAGAAAGCAGTAACCTTTAAATATCTGTTGTCTATAGCAGGTATAGGCTGACTTGTGAAATTATGAAAATACATAGATGATACAGTTCTGGAAATAGTACTGTATTTCTGAGCAGCTCTGGGATTTTATGGCGTGATTAAATCTAGTGATTAAATTTTCTAATGCAAAACCTGCTGTTAGGAATGGCTGAGGAATGCATATATTCTGAAGTACAGCTACAGTTTCTCCCATGACATTCAACACAAGAGATTTACATTTTAAATGTGTGATTTGTTATTTAAAGAAAAAGCAGGGGCATTATCTATTATAATTGAATTGGATGGCTTGTCACAGTTCTAAGATAAATGAGAAAAAAGTACAAATACAATACCATAATACACAAACAAAGCTAAATGCAAATGAAACAACTGAGCATTTCTTAAGGGTTGAGAGTTGTCAAATCTTCTCCCACCATTATTGAAAGTATCATTTCAAGCATCTAAAGGTTTTAAACAAAAAGAAGCATGAGAAATTGATTAGAAAAAGCTTCTGAAGTAATAGGAGGATATTAGGAAAAAAGACTTTAGAAAGGAAATTGGGAAAAAAATTCCCAATTATTACATTTTCCCAACTAAGGAATAATTTCCCAGAAGAAAATCTGCAAGGTCTCTTGTTGAAATGATCGAAAGTGAGTTAAATAAAGTAAAGGCAGTTTTTATAAGGACATAATTGGTCTTTCACACTGTATTTTTATTATTCTGTGCTACTGTTTCCATCATTTTGGACTTTACAATTACTGTCAACAACAAGACAGAAATCAACTTTGCAAAAAAGAAAGAATCCAGTGCAAGAATAAACAATTAGCTCTTTCCCTAAAGGTTTGTCTCCTCTACAGTATATTTATTTTTAATAGTTTAGTTACAGAAGCCCAGAGGCTGGAGTTCTCCATCTTTTGCAAGCTAAGAATTGTGCACTCAATTAGAAACTGAGAAACTCCCAAGAGGATAGTGGCAACATGCTTCACCTGAATTTAAACAATGTTCCCAGGCAATTTGTCCTTCTGTTCATGGTGGGACACAGCAGACCACAGCTCTGGTCCCTGCCCTCCTATTCCCTAATCCCCAACTGCATTTGGATTAGTGAGCACCTGATCATGATCCACTGTGTGCCCAGGTGGCCAAGAAGGCCAATGGCACCCTGGCCTGAATCAGCGATGGTGTGGCCAGCAGGACTAGGGCAGTGACCGTCCCCCTGTACTCGGCACTGCTGAGGCCACACCTCCAATCCTGTGCTCAGTTCTGGGCCCCTCACTGCAGGAAAGACATTGAGGGGCTGGAGCGTGTCCAGGGAAGGGCAGCGGAGCTGGGGAAGGGTCTGGAGAACGAGGAGGCTCAAGGGGGACCTTATCACTCTTTACAACCACCTGAAAGAAGGGTGTAGCCAGGTCGGGGTTGGTCTCTTCTCCCAGGTAACAAGTGACAGAACAAGAGGAAATAACCTCAAGCTGTGCTGGAGGAGATTTAGATTGGATACTAGAAAATATTTCTTGACTGAAAGGCTTGCTGTCAAGCTCTGGGAGAGGCTGCCCAGGGAACTGGTGTAGTTAGCATCCCTGGAGGTATTTGAAAGACATGCGTATGTGGGAGTCAGGGACATGGTTTAGTGATGGACTGGGCAGTGCTGGGTTAATGTTTGGGCTTGATGATTTTAGAAGTCCTTTCCAACCTTAACAATTCTATGATTCCCTGCTTATTTTGGAGCAGGACACAAAATTCTTCAGATATTTGCATTTACCTTTGGTGACCTGCCTGTGGTTTAGTGGGAATAAAAGGAAACCTTTGTTATTCTATAAGGGAGATGAGCCCATTACATAATGTTAAAAGCAGTGAAGTAGTCAGAGAAGCTTTGCCTGCATTTGCTGGCAGACCCATAAAGATTTGCAGGTGTACCTACCCCACCTCCATGCTGGAGAGGCTTCAGGTTCCCCTTTGGACCACAGAATTTCTTTGATCATATTTGTGCAGAAGCACAGTGGGGCCATGCAAACCATTCCCTAATAGCTGTGCATGTCTCCAGTACCACCCCGGGCAGTACACACCGCCTACCGACACTGCTCTGGCTCATGACTGACTGCCACAGCGCACTCAGCATAAACATGGCTGCAGGCCCCTTCATCCTCAGTTTTAAACTCTGTCTCATCACACTGCCTCCTGTGTCAAACAAAGATCCAGCACCAAGGGACCCGCTCACAGCCACTGGGTGCTCGGGAGGTGCTAAGCAGATAGCACGTGGGGGACAGAGACCAGATACTCCTCCCTCTACTCCTGCTCCATTTCTGCACTGAAGGAAAGGAGAGTTCCCTCCTTACCTGGCTGCTTCATCCAGCTTGCTCCACTGACCCAGAAGCAGTTTTGGCTTTGTCTAATGTCCCTCCTGTTCGTTATGAAGGTTTGGAGGGAAACCCCAATGCCCACTGCCAGCGCCACAAATTCACCCCTTCACACTCACCACAAGGAGCAGCACCTGTGAGCCTCCACGGTTGCAGCACCCACCCCACCACTCACACACCCCACCATCCCTGCACCCCACCATCCCCTGTCCCACCTGTTCAGACCTGTGAAAAGGTACAGGCACGTGCCCCTCTCCATGCAAGTGAGGGGGATTTGCCTTCCTGTGCTGTGGCTACACATTTACCCAACACTTTCCACACACAAACAGTCGGCCCACGAGCACAGATGGTGCATGATTCACTCTGGGGCTCTGATCACTGACTGCTGCTGCCTTTGGATCGGGCCCACAGCACCAGGAAATTACCGCAGGCAGTTGTATCACTGAGTAACGATTTTGCAGCCAAAGGCTCCGGCTGCCCCTCCTTGAGTGGTAGCTTGGAACGAGGAGACCAGACCAGGACAGTAGGACTTCAAACATCTCCTTACTCCTGGCAATACCAAGAGTGGAAGAAAAAAACTCGAGCTGTAAAGGGCTACACACTGGATCAGCCAGGCAGACTGCTGCAGCTATCCTTCAACCCTCCTGCTGCCTGTGGTCCTGCTGGCACTTGGTACATCCCTCTGGGTCCAAGGCCAGTCTGGTAGAAGCAGCCAGGTCACTAGTTGAGACACTGGCCCTTCTGCTCCTGGAAATGCTCAGCATAATTAATTCAGGGACAGATGCAGCTGGATGATTTACCTGTACCACAGCAAGTTGGAATTTGTGCCTTAGCATGTAGACGCTTTTCCCTGTTATTATTAACAATTCTAGGAGAAGGTTGCTTTCATTAAGCACCTATAAAACACTGCAAATCCTGAGTCATCCTTCCAGATGGGGTGCCCAGACTATCACAGGTAAGATTTTGTGAGTGTGTTGTCATGGCAACACAGTGACATGTATTTAAAGGTGCCTGTAGGGATGTTATCCTGACACTGACTTTTGAGAGCAAACTTTAGGTAGCAAATAGGGTACAAACAAACACCTCTGTTTTGGTGACACATGGCCCCATGGCCTTTTAGGGACTTTGCAAGCATTTGGCTTGGTTCTGAAGCCACTCACCCAAAGGCCATCAGATGTAGAAGTGTACAGCACTTCAGGTGGAGGATACCCTTTACCACTCCAAAGGTAAACATATTATTCACCTCTGTGCTGCCTAGACAATAAATAGCTCCCCATGGACCAAGGAAGACCATTGACTTAGGAATGACCAGACACTTCCCTTCGTACATGTTGGCACAGTCCTTCAGACTTCTTTATTTGTTCCTGAAACCAAAATAATTCAATGTAAAAACAAAACAGCTGGGAACTGCAGTGGATGTCACTGACCTAAGAGCAACCAGCATATGGGCAGGACTGGGCGACACATTCTGCTAAATTAGTGTGCCAGCTTGGTGTTGTGAAAAAGCTTCCCTGATACTTTTTGTTTGTTTGTTTGTAAATAGTTACAAATATTTTGCCCAGATGGTGTTTACATGGCTGCCTAAAACACTTAGTATTAACATCGTTTCAAATTTAAAAACCATTGTGACAAATACTATCAATTTCAAAGATAGGTATCTCTAGGTACTAAATCAGAGCCTAACTCTATGAAGCATTATTGCAAATAGACTTGTATTGGACTTCTTAAAATAAAATTTTAAGGTAGATAGCAGTTTAAAAGATTACCCCTTTTTTAGCTGTACTTGCTTAAAATGGAAATCATTAACTAACAAAATCAGCTGCTCTTATTCCATGGACACTGGTAGGATCAGAGTTGTGCCTGCATTGTTATATAAATAGTTAAACAGTACTATTTAGCTCTTAATTAAAATTTCTACAATAACATGGAAGTAAAAAAATACTTATTTCCAAACTGTAAGCAGAAGGAAGAATATTTACAGAGCACATTTTCTTAAATGTTTGTAGGAATACTGATTTAATTTTAAAGTAAGCTTTTTAGATGTGTTTTTCCGTTAAGAAAACCCAAACACTTTTTATCCTGTTTGACTGTCTTAACACGTCCTTAAAATAATGAATACCCAGTTATGCCTACACATACAAAATAAACAGTGCCTGCCGAATAGCTATGTGATGTGAACCTTTCTGTTTATTAAAGGAAGCACTTGTTTATCTTTGTAAAAAAAACATTAGGAAAACAAAAAGTTATTTCACTCTGTAAAAGGTCTATGTAATAAAAACCATTGAAGTGCAAGACAACAGATTATTCCAGTGTAGTTTCACATTCTGAAGCAGCCAGCGAAAATAGAAATTTCAGATGCAGTTTGATGATATTTAAAAATAAGTCTTCACTGTACCTATTAACAGTCCAAGCACAGACCACTTGTAGCAAAGAAACTGGTGATTACACGATAGGAGCAGAATTAGGCTTTGTGTTTTTTACAGGCAGAAACCGAGGGGTTTTGAGAAGGTACTGTCAGCAGTGTCACAGCATAGGTTGGAGGTGAGTGGGTTGAAGGGATTTCAGGAAGTAATACAGGTCTGTCTCCAGTTCCAAGCAAATGCAGATTAAGTATGGAATACATACTTATGGCATGGATTTTCAAGAATTTGTCTCAAAGAAAGAAGCAATAGTAGCTGTGAAGGAGAACAGCCCAATCAAACCCCAGTTTCTGTAGCATCCTGACATGAATCAAGCACTTCTAGATTGTCCAGGAGGAAATATACTTTCTTTTAAAGGCTAGCATCCAGCCCAGTTTCCTGATTCATGCTTTGGCCAGGCAGAAGAAATTTAGAGACACCCCACACGAGTTTCCCCCTCCCCTGACAGAGGTGAGTTGCTGTCCCTGACTGGCAGCTGGACACTGTTCATAAAGCAGCTGCTGCTGAGGCCGTATTGTTTGCAGCCAAACCATCAACCATTTCACCCCCAATAATTGGCTGTAATGCCATAGGGAGAGATGTCTGCTACAGGGAAAGAACAGAAGCATGCTGTAGGTTGCACATGGAACACCCACCATTTAGATTTCCATTCTGGGGATTTCGTATTTTGTTTGTTTCCTGCCTTCATTGAAGTCTTCTGAAAACCAGAAAAAAAATGCATATCTGACCTGATCTTGTATGCAGTATGCTATATGTAATGTGAGCATTTTCTGCACAAAAATTGAAAAAAAGAGCCAGAGACTGAAATAAGCTGAGATCTGTCTGGGACAGGCACTACCACTCTCCATTCCAGGAACTTTGCAACAAACTCACTGTTCAGAAAGGGGAATGGACTTCAAGCCACTGTACCATTTCCCTGTGGCCACATACCGGGCCCTACTGTGGGCTAAGAATGATGATTCAGGAATGACCTTCACTTGCACCCAGCTACTGTGCAAAATTAATTGGACTATTTAAATTCGACTAGCTGTGGTTATCCAGAGCTCAGTAAAGTTCAAGAAACTGATAAAACCTCAGAAAAATATGCAATTATAATCTGGAATTAAACAGTGAACCCTAGACACAGAAATAAGAAAGGAGCAATTGAAACATTTATTCACTTAAGGAGATAGGCTGAAGACAGCAGCTGTTCGTCTAAAGACAATAAGGGCAGAATATCTTTTAATTTCTAAAGAGATTAAATAAGGAACTTGGATGTCTGAGTATCAACTGAGCAATTTCCATGTAATCACCCATGAAGTCACTGGTGCTGCTAGGTCAGACTGGTGGGGAGCTCAGCGTTTGAAAAGGTCATTCAGTGCTGCTGGGGATGGACAAGGCTTTCTGACCCAAGAGGTACTGTGCATCTCTCCTTCATGAGGTTTGGTTATGTTCTCTATCATATTTGTTCTCCTCCTACTCTGTATCTTCTCCCTAAGAGACACAGTGCACTTCAAGATGGAGCTACTGAGTGCCAGAAGGCTTCTCCAAGAAGATGCAGCATCCATTAGAAGCCTGTACTAATTGCTACTCCCGGGCACCCTTTTCAGATCTGTAAAAGAAGCAAACTGATCCCAAGACAATACTGAGCATTTCAGTTTCATGCAGTAATGAAGGAACAACAGAGAACAACTGCTGTTTCAAAATAGAAATTCACAGTTTTGTAGGGTCAATGGTGTTTTATGGGACTTTTCATGCCCGGAACAATTTAATGACAGCTACAGATTGCCATATTTATTCCTTACCATTTCCAAGTTTATTATGAATTGCCTTATCTTTTCACTCCAGCAGTGTTTGCCAGGTACATGAAAAAAGATGTGCAGGGGCAGTCAGGACCTGTATTTAAAGGCTGAGGGTGGTTCTATTCACAGGTTCCAATAGTGTGATGGAGTTATCCAGATTAATACAGTAAAGGTACCTCAGACACACAACTATGATCCACAGCCAGATTTGTGGAAGGCAGAGTAAACACACTGCAGCCATCATCCTGACAATTTATATTAATAATAGAAAATGTATACTTTAAAAGAAAAAGGAGAATGAACACACAGAACAGTTGCTTTTTTGATACTGGGACCTGATTTTGCTGAATTAACTTCACCACTCCACAAGCTTTGCTACTGCCAGGTGTATAAAGTGACCTCAGTGACAGCAAAGAGATTTTAATTTCTGTTGAATGAGTGTAATTTCTTGAGCTCACTT
>VYZQ01050492.1:44339-57456 GCA_013400655.1 Mystacornis crossleyi
CAGGATCAGGGTAGAAAAAATATGGCCTTGACACATCTGGTCCCATCTCTTCAATCCCATATAACCACACCGTAATTATCCAGGTCAAAAGCATGTACCAAATTCCTTTCCATGGCACAGATCCCAGAGTACTCTCTACCACATTGTCAGCCTTAAGCTTCAGTTACACAGAAGAGCAAGTATGTCACCAGTGACATAAAATAATGGTGTGGGGCGGGAAAGACTTGCCAGTGGCTAAATAAAACTGCTAGTCAGGCTTTAACAGCTGTGCTGGATAGAGCAAGGACAAGGAACTCTGACAATGTGATGCTCTCACCTAGAAAAAAATTTGTTTGTGACCCAAATCTGGTAATCATTTTATTCATGAGTGCAGGACACAGTATGCTTAAAGAATGCCACAGGAGATCAGTTCCCCTTGGACATAAATCCTGTTTATAGCTATGATCAATGTCAAATGCATTAGAGAGAGACAAAAAGATTTTTTAAAAAGCCAAAGTATTCATCAAAGGAGAAACCGGGTGGTTCTTACAGAGTGCAGATAAGCGTCAGAAGTTTTAACATGGATTGATACAGCAATAATGTATCACAAACACAGAGCCCATCAGGCCAGTTTCAGATCCCTCAGATGTCTCAGGAACCAATAGATCAGAAGAGTATCTCCAGCAACATCTCACAAACTTGATACTGTCCCTCATTTTTTACTTCAAACCTGCCTTATGGGAGCTGTACTAATAATTAACATCTCTGCCTAAGGTTACCAACAGACATTTTTTAAGGGGCACTCAATGCTTCACTTCAGCACAGTAAATAAAGCCCCCTACATTCTACCCATCTAACATAACCCATTATCTCTCAGAAAAAGTTGCACTGAAAAGAGAGCAGGACTCATGCCGACAATAAAATACTCTGCTTGAATTTCCATTCCAGGTCAGCAAATATGAAATTAATCCAAGCAAGATAAGGAACCATCAGTCCAAAAAAGCTGATAAAAACCCATCCCTGCATAGCTTTAGACATGATAGCAATTTTTCTGGCTGAAGGGTTAATATCACAATAGACTTAGGCAGAATTTAAACTCAGCTGTCCAGCATCTGAGAATTCTTTTCCACTGTCCAAGGCTGATGAATCTCTTCCAACGTCTGAGGAGAAGCCCATGCTTGTGAGTCCCAGGCACAAGCAATCATCAAGTCCCTGAGGATTTCTGCTTTGGTTAAATACTTGATTTTACTTAGCTTTAAACTCTACTTATTAACTACAACTACGTAGCTTGGGAAATCTCATCCAGCCCAACAACTTTCACAGCACCCAGTCTCATGCATGTCTCCATTCTGCCAGATGACCAGTGCTAAAACAAGAGGCCAAATACAGCAGTACCAGAGCTCAAGGACTCAATGGTGCTCGACCTCCGCAGCGGATTCAAGGCCAGGGCAACACTGGGTGCAGAGGACTTGTTGGGAGGTGAATCTCAGAGGCAAATCAGAAGTCTGGAAGCCCAAACTGGCCTTAAGCAGAGTATCTGTACTTTTTCTTCACCCACAAAAATGAGTCTCCTGGTACAATACCAGATGTGCTGGCAGCTGGTTTCCAGCTAAAATCTGCAGCAGCCAAGTGAACTGACCAGGGACTTCAGTCTCCTGAGCTGTGCATGTATCACCTGCGTTCAGTTCACACTAAAATGCACAGTGTTTTTACATTTATTAGTGATCTACAGACCAATGTCACCATTACTCTGTGTCTTGGAAAACAACACACCATTTATCTCTACAGCCAAGTACAGAAGAGTTTTGCCACTGCTGGAAACTCTGCAGCTTGTAAGCTGTGTCATGTGTGAGCAGTGACAAAATTGAGGTCGCTCTCATTATAGAGAGGAACCTTTAAAAGAGCACATCACTCTCCCATGGATGATGACATTCACAAGTGTTTTGCTGTTTCTAGTTAGCAAAAAATGTCACATATAGTGGTAATGTTGTAGTGGAAATACAGTGCTGTTGGAAAAGCAAAATCCAGGACAATGCAACCTCTTCCATGAGGCTAACAGCACTACATCATCACACGAGTTTCATGCTCAATAAATCCACTGGAAATTAAACACAGCTGACACTATTTCAACAAGTGTTCTAATTCTCTTATAATCAAGTACTTTAAAAACACACCATATTCATTTTCAGTGGCTTCAGCTTCTCAGCCTAGCATATTAGAACAATTCAACACATCTGGGACTGAATTAATGTCACAAACGATTTCACACACTTAGAATGATCTTCTCACTTTGCATTACATAGAAGACAATTCTCAGAGCAAATGGTGAGTACTGAAATAGCCAGGGCTACTTAGACCATGGGATTCACTCTGAGAAACCTGGTCCTGGGGACTGGTGGGGTCCATCTGTTGGAGAAGAGGAAGAGCATCTTTGGTTATAGGCTTGCCAAGTTGGTGAAGAGGGCTTTAAATTAAGGTTACAGGTCCCGTCCAAACCAAGTTATTCTATGAATACCCTCTCCCATATTTCAGTCACCCTTTGAACTGAAAAGAGCTTTTATTAATTAGAGGCATATCTTCTGTGTTTATACAGCACCATTTTTTGGCCTGGTACATGTGAATATAGTCACTACCCTATGGAGCTGATAGTTTAAATTGTGCAGATAGCAGACCGTATCTTCACAAACTTGTTACAGATTTAAATCTAAAAGGAAGGCAGAGCAAGACAAAACCACGGAAGGTAAATATATCTGTTTTGCAATGGAATCTGGGATAGGATATGGGGCTGTGCAAGGATAAAAATGCTCTTTTAATAAGTGTATCAACTGTAACAGAATTGGGTGGGAGTGAAGAGGGTTGACACTAGATCAAATGCTGTGGAGATATACAAAGCTAGTTCCAGTAAAAGATCTGGACACTGCAACTTTTGAGTCTTGCCCTCTAGTGCAATAGCTGGGCTATATCCAACAAAGGATTTATGCGGGTAAAGCAGGCAATGGTCCCAAATGCATATCGAAATTCCCACACCTAGCTGCTTCTTAGCCCTGGACAAGCTTTAAGGATCAAGATGATGCCTTACGTTTCCCAGGTACTCGGAGTTTGCTGTTCCTTCTTTCTTCCCATAGCCATGAGACACTATCGGTGGCTCAGAGAGTTCATCAGGAAAACCAAATCCCGGAAGAAACTTCCCCACCATTTTTGCTTTTATTGTTCATTTCACAGCTTCCTTTCTACTTATCACTACACCCCCACTGCACAAAGGGTTTGACTTCTAGTAACTTCTTCGTTTTCTCCAACATGCAAGTGCTTTAGCTGTTTGAATCTGACCTGCACCACTCAGGAGTTGGGAAGCAATTTCTGTATCCATCCATGATGGAGCAGACATCACAAGAGTACTTAACGCCTTTCTTCAGAGTACTGAATTTCATTCCCATGAAACTATACATACTAACAAGTCACTTTTTTAGGACAGGTGGCCATTTTCTTCCAGTATGATGTTGGGTAATATCTTTTTCTCTCTGTATAACACACATGTAAATGAAGAATGCAGATTCCTTGGGCTCAGACAATCATGGAGACAATTGCATTAAAACTTCAGGCTGTATATGTATATATCCTGCTGCTCTGGGAGATTTCCAAGAGCACACAGGGAATGCCACTAGAGAACTTTTTAAAACACTACTGTCCTGCTCCTACCCAGTAATTTGTAAAGTTTGGTCTTTGTTCTATAGAAATGTTGTTTGTGAATCCCACAATATTTTTAACTTATCACCAACCTTAATTATAGTTGAATTAATCCAGAGATGTTCTCTTTCCTGATATTGCCTTCTTTGCACACTTCTGAACCTTTCAGTGCATCTCTTAAAATCTCTTTGGTTTGATTTGCATTTTCACCTTTCTGTGAGATAAGAACNCCTCCAGGAAACAGAGCCAAAAGGGAGAAAAACCCGAAGAGCAGGAAGGGGTGTCAACCCATGACATGAAGCATGCAGGTGAGGAGACTGAAGTACTGTTTGAGGCAGCCTGTACCAGTGTGCAGCTAACAGCTCTTGTCAAGTGTATTGCAACTCCTCTATCAGTCAAATGTGTCACACATAGTGAAGGCGTGCTATGAGAAAGCAAGAGAAACCCTCACCTCTGGGAAATGCTAATCTTGTAAGAAAAGTGTAGAAATTGTTTTCTTTCAATTGTCACTTTCTGTGAAATTTTTCTGCAAAATAAATATTGTCCTTTACAGAAAAATACATTTTATGGTGAAAAATTTATTTTTCAGATCAATAGACTGAAGCCTAAAGCAAAGTATAAAATCTTCTTGTCCAATCTCATGTAGAAATCCATCTGAGGAATGTCATTAACCAAAAATCTTTGCATCAACCTTATAACTTCTTTAAAAGTAAAGACATTTCAGAATAACATGTGGTTTTAAGCAGTTTGACTGATAAGAATCTGCCACAGCTCAATTATCTCTACTATCCATATTATACAGCATCAGCTTCTGCACTGTCACATCAGGCAGATGACCAGTTGATGCCACATCAGGAAGATGATCAATTCTGACCAATTAGTTCCCATGAAAAACATCTTTCCCATGTAGGATTGTGCACAAAACACCTTTCAGGTTTTTCTTGGGTGAGCAGAACAGATTGAGTTTTTCAGGTTCTCACTAGAAGGCATATTCTCTGCACTATCCTGTGGCTGTTTTGTGAATTATTTATCAACTGAAAAAAAAAGCCAACTTGCTTCAGTACTTTGCCTTGTTACTATCTGCATACCCCTGGAACTACTCATTGATAAGCATGAATGCTATTCTCTTTCTCTTAAGGCAAATCAAAATGAAGATTTCTTCTGAGATTAGGCTGGAAGATAATTGTTTTGGTGCCACTTGCTTATACTCTTATAAATATCCACAAGTTTCAATAACTGATTATTCTTTTTTTTTTTTACTAATACAAATGAAGCAGTTAGAAAAGAACAAATAAACCCAAACTTTTATGAAAACCTCATTAACTTGAAAGTTAAATATTGGGCTTCAAGAGAAGTCATCAGACCAAAATCTGTATGAGAGAATTTGTATGTGGATTATGAACATACATACACATACATCTGTGTCTATATCTATCTATATCTTTATATAAACACAGAAGACTGGGGGCCGTATTTGGCCTCTGCCTTTGTAAGCATCTCACTAAGGAACTCTCCGATGTAGACATTTGAGCAGAGAAATATTTGGAGGCTCAGGACAAGATTTTTTTTTTTTTTTTTTTTTGAGAGAGAGAGAGAGATATTGGAGTAAGGAGGAAACAGTGAAGGGAGGGAAGGGTAAATCTATAAAAATAGGGTGCAGGATTTTTTCTGAGGCAAAATTCCATAGTGACTACAAACATCTCATTTCAGCTGACACCTTCTGAGGAGGTACATGGTTGCATATGTAACACTTCCTCATATTTTTCCCCCAGGACATAGTTTTGTTTGCACTCCCAGTGCTGTGAATTTACAACTGAGGCATCATTTGGGTTATTGTATGTAATAGGAACTGTATTTTCACAGATGGCTAACCTTCCTTGCCAGATGTCTGTTTTTAACGGTGTCCTAATAGCTACTGCATATGCTAACTTCATTTTGTATATTATAAAAATATTGCCTTGAAGGGACAAATCTTGTATTTTTCAGCTACTTTTGTAATTACTGGAAAAACTTATGAAAGCACAAATTGGATTCACCAGCACTTGCAAGCTGGAAATCAGCTACAACTCCTAAAAAATGAGTCCTTCTGGGCCACCGGACCTGCCAGGCAGGAGACGTGAATTACTGGATTAAAATCCTGTTTATGACAGACTGTAGATAATTTTGTAGCTATTTGCCTCCAGATCCTATTTTAGTCTTAGAACTCTATAATTCACATTCTGAACAACTTTCACACAAACATCACAATTATCAAACAAACCCTTAATTTATTGCTTCAAAAGATTACAGTCTGGAAAACCAAAGGAAACAGACAATGCCTGGGGGGGTTGAAGAAAGAGCGTGTAAACAGCACAGATGGGCTTCAAAGATATTGTTGAGCAGCATTGCCAAATCCAAACATTTCAAAACTCTGAGTCAGGCACCAAAAAAGTCTTGAAATTTACTTACAGTTCCTGAGATGTGAAAAATAACTTCTTTCACTGACGCCTGCATTATTGTGCAGGCATATTCCCTGCCCAACTGCCTGTCAGTTGTCCTCCCCCAGCAGTTTTTGGGTCTATTGGCTAATTTCAACTACGTTTGAGGGAAGAGCAGGGAGCTGAACATTGTTGGCTCCTTACAAAATAGGTGGGTGGCTGGGCTGGGGATCAAGGAGAGGAAGGCAGCGATAACTGGGGCTTTGTTTGCTCTGGTCAAATCGCCCTCACCTATGCAGCTCCGTACATCCCACGTGCGAGCCAGGCAGTCAGGAGTGGGAGCTGTAGACCTTGTATGGAGCTGGTCATACAAACGACCAAGGGGGTATTTAGGAGAACATGAGGGATCTCATTCAAAGCGTAGAAGGAGGCAAGCTTATGCAGCTTTATACCACAGAGTATGAAGAAAGTTGTGGGCATTTTGGCAGTGAGGTGTGCCAGAGCCCAGGAGCCACAGAAGGCTATGAGTATTTTAATTCCAGGTGTCCATGACAGGGATCAAAGCACATAGTCTTATAAGCCCTTGATCTGAACAACTGTTCTGGAGGGTTTGGCACCCCTGCAGCCTTTCCCATGCTGTTGGATGTCTCCTCTAGAGCACACCCAGGGGTAGTTGCTCCCTTGTGATTCACTAGCTCATTTGCCACACATCCGTGTGTACCACAGCTATACCAAAACTTGCTTCAGAGTAAAATAAGTTAGTGAAGGTAAAGGGGTCTGGAAGAGTGGTAGAAGAGGGCAGGAGACAGAGAGGCAAATGGAAACCTCCTTGTGCTGAGAGGCACTGTGAAGCAAATCCTGGAGATATTCCTTATCAAATCACCAGTTCTAAACCATCAGAATCTTTGGTTTTGAAGCTTGTTTTTTCCCCATTCCTTCCATGATGGGAGGTGAGTGTTTTCTCTTCATTTTCTTGTTGACAGCTCATGTCATTGCAAGTTCACCAACTCCATCAGCCTGAGGAAATCTGAATTCCTCCTCCTGACCCCCCACTGCAACAACTGGTGCGCATCAGCAGAAAAGAAACACGGTTCTCTGGTGGTGAAGTTCCCGGGCTATGAACATATAAAGATTTGTCAGCCTCGTGTCTTTCAGAAGCACACCTTTCTCACATGGATTACAGCATCCAGTTGTTCACTTTATTTTGACATATTTTGAGTTTCTGTTTTCCAGAGCATTAAAAGAAATTTTTTGAAAGAAAACACAAGAGGTCTAATTGGAGCATAGCCTCAAGAGCTTCTCCAGAAGATGCAAAAAGTTTTCACTTACAAAAAGCATGACATCCAGATCTGATACCAAGAGATGTGTAATGCTGTTATGTTTTCTCTTTTGCAAGTAGCTGGGGCTAAGGAATCTGCCCTTAGACCTGCAGTATGGCTACGGTGCTATGCAAACAGTCCTCCTAACACCCATCTGTCACATATCACCCACCTTTTCCACTCCTACTCTAGGTTCATCCTCATCCCTTTATCTCAGGACAAACTGACTTCAGAGAAGCTCTGTCAGGTAGGTAATGGCTCATAGTCAGCTCAGTTCCAGCAGTACATAAATCCAAAATAACTCAAGCAATGAGCAGAGATGTTTTCAACTTGCTTCACTGTAGACAGGTAAAAAGTCCAGGCCATCTCGGGATTTAATAGGTTTCTTGCTTTCTGTTTAAATGCAATCGTTGTTTACAGATATTTTCAGTGACCCCATATGATCATCTGGACTGTTGTCCTTCTTCACACATCATGTTTACCAGATTGAACAAGCTCTAAAAGGTGTGCTGGAAGTGAAGGCTTCCCTATGCTATTGCTGAGGCCTGTTAAAAGGATGATTTAATAGAGACTCTTCTTCTATAATGAAAACTAATAGACTTTAAACAGTTTAACTGGAGTTCATAAACAAGTACAGGCTCACTGACGGAGCAGCAAAGTAAAAGGATGTGTCTAAAAGCACTGAAGACCACAAGTAATAGGATGGATTGTGATAATCTGATTTAAAAGAAGAAAATGTGGACTGAGTGGCTAGCCATCGCTAGATATTCAGTTGATCTGGTCTGTCTCACAGGTTTTACATGTATTTGCCTATTAATACTCGTAGTATAATCACAGCCTCTTGCTTATTTAGTCTCCTTTCTACAGTAACTGAGGCTTTTCCTTACAGCAGTGCTCCAAATATGAAAGAAGATTTCTCAGCCGTTTCAGCCTGTGGTCTTGTGTTAGCAGCTTAATCAGGAAATGTGATGCTGTTCCAGTGCCAGTGGACCATATTGGGAATCGTGCCGGTATTTCTCAGGTTATTTTGAAGTCCAGCACTTTCTCAAGAAATTCTGTCTTGCTGCAGAGTGGTTGGGCTGTGGGCAAATGTGTGACAAGCTGGACCAAGATGACCACAAAGTCCTACAGAATCTTTGCGCAAATCTAACCAACTGATCACTTACAGTGAGGAATTTCCTAGTGTCAGAGATGGGCTGAGATTACCCATTAGGAGGAAGAGACAAGCCTGGCCAAGATAGCCTATCCCAAGGGGAAAGAGCAGGCAAACAGGCTCTCTAGTGGAAAGTCAGATAGCAGGATGCAACAAAAGCTAAAGAAAAGTGAGCAAAAGCATGTCACATGTGGGTAATCCCATGTGATCCTTCACCGTATGGATGGTGAGTCAAAAGATGGAAGAAATCCATGTGACCTAGGAATACTAATTGCAGAAATCAAGGGTCTGATGACACTAGAGAGGGATAGACAGCCAGCAGAGTGAGATCTGGTATTCTCTTGGGCATACTCAAGGCCCCATTGTATTCAGGGAGGTTGTGCCATGAATTTCATTAGTGATGGGTTTACTCCCAAGAACTGTCTTTTCCTATATTCTTACTACCTTAGTCAGCACTCTGCTTAAAACCATACAAGGCTGTTTTCTGCACTGAGAAAGTAAGTGCTATGTGTGATGAAATGGTAAAACAAACATTAATTTTCTTGGCTCTCCTCCATAATACGTATTCCACTTCAAATTAAAAATTAAATTGAGCATCTCGGTGTGGCTATTCAAGCATCTTGCCCAGCCATCCATCTCCCAGCTGTGCAGTGTGCCACTTGGATCTCACTGCCAAGTGTAAGCACTTGAACAATCCAAGGCAGGTGATTACAGCATAAAGACTCTTTTAATTTGTATTATGCTATCAGTATTTTTTTTATGTAGATGACGCTTAATTTATTCATTTCAGGATTGTGTATTTGCAGGCTCCAAGTCTGTTTAATAGATAAGTTACATTATTATATAAATAGCTTGGAAGCCAAGAGCCTTGCAATGTGTGAGTGACAGAGCCAGGAACAAAATAAAGGGACTCCTTTAGAAAACTAAATTCACCCCACAGCCCTTCCTGCTTTTACTGTATTACAGAGCTAATATTTCACCTTATAATCTACCATACTTGCCTCTTGTTTACGGCACTCATAGACCCCTATGATACCGTTTGAGAAGTTTTAACCTGTACTTTGTCACTGACTGTGTAGTAAGGAAAGGTAAAACCATAAAAGAAAAGCAATGTGTTTTATGTAAGTTCTTTCAAAAGATTTTAGGTTAAAATTTTGCTTGATTGAAGACGGTATGGAAAACAGAGGTCAAAGAATGACTGTGAAACAAAAAAAAAAAGCCTACATGATTTCATTCTGCTGAACAATGTAAAAATTTTCCCGTTTGTATATCTGTATTTTGCAGTATTTGCCTTAAAGCTTTTGTCCTCTTAGAAAAGTAAAATAATGAACAGATTATATTGCTCCATTTCAAGGAAGGAAACAACAAAGAAAAGCCAACTGGAACACTGGATTATATAAATAAAGGCAATTTTTACTGACAGGGTTCTGATCCAAATATTTATTTATTTCCTAACTCATACAAAATTGATGCTTGTAGAGGTATTAGGTTAAAAGGGTTGGAAAATTAATTCTTCTAATTATCCACAGAGAACATATAGTACTGATGAAGCAATGAAAATCTCTTTGACTTGAATAAGAAATACATTACATACAATTTACAGATATAAGACCTAGTGTCATATAGAAAATGACATTTTAGAGCAACATTATCAGCAAGGACATCAATACTTGTCTCTGCTGTGGCTGGAACGGGTCGCCCTTCACCCAGATCCATCCAGTGGAAGGGGAGGCTTCCCTTCCACAACTCCACACAAGAAAGCCAACTATTACCATTGCCAGGCATTTCACCTGTTTGCTTGCCAGTCACCGCTCTCCTCAAAGCTCTTACACCATCCAGTTCTTGCAAGTTCATAACACATTTTCTACACTAATGAGTTCAGCTGGATTCAGACCAGAGACCTACATGTAAAAGGCTAAAAAGAGAAGGAGGCCCTGTTCTACTAGAAATTTATTTAGCAATCAGATGGAAAACTTGGCTTAGGGGGAAAAATGTTGGATACCTGAAAGAGATGAAGAAGTCAGTCCTGGATAAAAGCAGTTCTAACTTTTAACATAAATGAAAGTGCTATTAAGGTTTTGTATATATGCCATGCCAAATCTATAGAGATGAGAAATGTAATGAAATGGTATCTAAGTCATTATAAACTTTGCTATTTACACAGAAGAGGAGAAAGAATGTTTCCTACATCATTTGTCATGTTTCCGTTCATATCTTGCGTACTTATTAAAATGTTGGGTTTCAAGTACCCATAGAAAAAATACGAACGTGCAGAGAGAATAACCACAAGAAAGGAAAAAAAGCAACCAAGTCCTTTAACTGGATTTAAAATAACTCAGTCCTATCGAAAGAGTCCTGTTCTTTTTTCCTCCCTACATAAAAGTTGCACTCATATTCATAACAACAGAAGAAAAAAAGCACAATTGCTTCATAACACTGGACACGGCTTTCTAGAAACAAGATAGCAATTACTCAGAAATGCTATGGAAAACATTAATCACAGAGTAACTTGCTATTTACATTAAAGATGCAGCCTCTAAAATTAATTTTAAATAAAAGGAAAAAAAAGCATTTTTTGTCATAGGACCATTTTGTCAATAACGTGAAGTCTCTGTTCTTTGCTTTTTGTCCAGCATTTCTTTTGAGATATATATCTATAAATTTACAGATACACATCTGAGAGAGATGTATCAAAAGTTAAAACATGTCTGGATGGAGAGCCCAGCAAATTTCATCTGAAATTACATTTGCAGTAGACAAATCCCCACAGAAAAAAATGCCGGAATGATATATTTGAATGAAATGACATTCCCTCTCCACGATCCATGTAGAAACCTAAGTGCCTCCGTCCACAGAAGCAGAGCTAATGGTAGCAGTGCAGGTTCCCCAGTGCCACCAGGCTGAAGCACCCTAGCCCTCGTGGGAGGCAGTGGTTTCCATCCCCATGGAGACTGCTAGGACAGGTGCAGAGCAGGTGGTGATGTGGAGAGCTGTCACCCTCCGTGTGGACGACAGGTGGGATACCAGTTCCTTGGCAGGCAGTGCAAGCCACTCCTGTTGATGCCAGCGGGAGCTGGACGAATCCCCAGGGCAGTGGCAGGCTCTGAGGACAGGAGTGCAGGACGAGGCATCGCTGATTCTCCAGGGCAGTCCCAGCATGCCCATCACATTTGCCCATCAGCTCTGTTCTCACTAGGCTCTACGAAAGGAGTCACTGCTGTCGGGCTTCTTTGATGGAATGACAGCTGGACCAGACAGGAGCTATTGAGCACCACAGCACTTCTTATTCTTACACATGCACGATGCTAGCGGCCAACCAGCTCCAGTTGAGAACCAGGAAAATCCAGCCGGATGACATGCCCCTTAACAGAGCAAACAGAGTCTGTGCTTCCATCAGTCAGCACTCAGCTGCCCAGTCATCATTGCCACTTGTCAAAACCAGTGCAAATTCACAGGAAAAAGAATGTCCGCATTGAGAGGGTAAAAATCCTTCCTCATGTTCAAGAATGGTACAAGCATTTACCCAGCATCTCTATCAAATATCGTAGAAAAGGTTACACAAAAATATTTAAATATATGGATACAGATACATAGATATTACACTTGCATAAAATATGTATATTCAAAACCCCTTGGGCAGTTTCACATTTAGCTGAAAATGTATGCTTTAGAAATATGAACAATTTTCTACTGTTTTCTAGTTTAAGTAGGAGGGGGAGGGGAAAGAAGCATCAGCCTTATTAATACTGAATGCTAAGTGCAGAAGTTTAGCTGTAGCTGTAGGGTTTTGAAGCAATTGATTTGACAGAACCTCCAAGCATAAACTCTGTTTTAAAAATCCACATCTATTCCCTAGATTGCTTATTGTTTCATGAAAATGAAAACCTACGTGTCCTGCTTGTATCAGCTAGATCTCCTGAGACCGTTCAATTAAACCTCATAAGCTTGCAATACCTCAAGATAGGGCTGTGAACTGGGAATATGCTTGAACCTTATTGCAATAATTCTGTGTCATAATAGGAATTTACAATTTCTCATATCTTGTCTAATTTAACTTTAGAAATAAAAAACCTTAAATGACACCACAAGAAGCTCACAGTTCTGCAAAAATTAAAGCCAGTATGAAATTTTACTAATAGACCATATAATTTACACAGATTTACATAAATACAGAGATATTAAAATATTAAATCAAAACTAAATAACAGAGGATAGAATTTTACATGAGAACATTTTAACTCTAGTCACACTTCCGCAACTACTTTCAGTGGCATGAGATTATATAAATAATACATATACCTGTATATCCATAATATATATATAAAGATATATATATCTATCTCTCCAGCCTTCTTATTTTGTTCAAAAATAGGGCAATTTTATAACTGCAATGAGATGTGACAAGCAGTACACTTCTGGGGAATTATTGCATGCCTTGAGTGCATAAGGCAGAAGGAAGAGTATCTGACTTCAGACACTAAAGAAGTGGAATCATCAACCAGAAATGCACTGGAGTGATTTGGAACATCTTATTGCTTTTATAAAACTCGAAATTATACACTGTT
>VYZQ01050492.1:58446-70182 GCA_013400655.1 Mystacornis crossleyi
GGGGCAGGGGAGAGGGGAACGGGGGCGGTTTAAAGGCACAAAATAAAGGGAAAAGTAATACCTCTCTATTTAGTGGAGATCAACGGTCAGGAAGCTCAATTACTGCTCACTGAACACTCCTCATTGTCCTAAATCTATTCCCTGTGGTGCAATACTGTGCCGCAGTTGCATAAGGAGGTTAAACACAAAAGTTCATGCATCCTTTATTAGGGGAAACAAAACAAAGCCAATTTCCTTGCCCAGCAACAACGAAGTACCCATTATCATCCGATCACACCGGCCGGCAGCAAGAGCCAGCCCTGGCTCCCGTCCAACAGCGATGTGCAAAGACCCCTCGCTCAGTCGCACGCACGGCAGCTCGCTACACTAACCTCAGCGGGTGGAGCGGCTCCTTGGCTCCCTGGTACAGCTCTTCCCTAAAACGCTGGAGGCACGGATCCAAACTTAACACCAATTTCCCATCAGACCAGGAAAGATCAGAAAGCGATAAAACTGGGTAACAGAAATACTGCCCTGAAATCTCTGCATTTTGAGGATATTAGAGGGCTATGGAGGACTTCTGCCACTCTCTTTCCCAGTTTCAAATTGGTTAATGACATTCACTTGCAGATTACGGACCCAGAGCTCCTGGTCTATGTATCTGGGATTTTTCTAGTCAGCCAGCCTGGGAGACAGAGCATGTCAGAGAATAAATACAAAGGATACAGAATACTAAAAACTGTGGACTATTACTATATCCTCAAATCACTTTCAACGATGGAACAGAAAGAAAAAAAAAAGAGAATAAATCCCTCGGGATCACTTTTTCTTTGCTGTAATTTTTAGATGTTAGTATGCACAGTAGAGGGCTGCCTCTGCTACCATACCACACTAGATGTTTCAAAGTTTGGACACGGCACGCTGTTAAGGCACCTTCAAGTAATGGTCATTGATTCAATCACTAAGCAAAGACACATTTTCTGTAAACGACACTGCGTCCTCCAGCACACACAGTACCAGCAGCCACTCACACCCACCATCCAGAGACAACAGAACTCTCGGTGCTTGCTAGGGATAAACTACACCACTTCTAAGCAGCCACTCCTAAAATAAATATCTGCCAGGGTTTAGGAGTGGATGTTTTGCACAACTGCATTGTTTGTTTCCCAAGAGAGGAAACAGAAGAAAATTAAGTGCTGTCTATCCCTAATTGTCTACAAGATTAGGAGGGTTGAAAATACATGTCAGCCTAAAAAAGTAGAAGCAAGATCTGTACTGCTGCAGGATTCCTTGATGGGAGACAAAGCTGTAAATGCAGGCATTCGGTGCAGGCTGCCTGGTGCAGAANAATAATACATATACCTGTATATCCATAATGTATATATAAAGATATATATATCTATCTCTCCAGCCTTCTTATTTTGTTCAAAAATAGGGCAATTTTATAACTGCAATGAGATGTGACAAGCAGTACACTTCTGGGGAATTATTGCATGCCTTGAGTGCATAAGGCAGAAGGAAGAGTATCTGACTTCAGACACTAAAGAAGTGGAATCATCAACCAGAAATGCACTGGAGTGATTTGGAACATCTTATTGCTTTTATAAAACTCGAAATNAAACTGGGTAACAGAAATACTGCCCTGAAATCTCTGCATTTTGAGGATATTAGAGGGCTATGGAGGACTTCTGCCACTCTCTTTCCCAGTTTCAAATTGGTTAATGATATTCACTCGCAGATTACGGACCCAGACCTCCTGGTCTATGTGTCTGGGATTTTTCTAGTCAGCCAGCCTGGGAGACAGAGCATGTCAGAGAATAAATACAAAGGATACAGAATACTAAAAACTGTGGACTATTACTATATCCTCAAATCACTTTAAACGATGGAACAGAAAGAAAAAAAAAAGAGAATAAATCCCTCGGGATCACTTTTTCTTTGCTGTAATTTTTAGATGTTAGTATGCACAGTAGAGGGCTGCCTCTGCTACCATACCACACTAGATGTTTCAAAGTTTGGACACGGCACGCTGTTAAGGCACCTTCAAGTAATGGTCATTGATTCAATCACTAAGCAAAGACACATTTTCTGTAAACGACACTGCGTCCTCCAGCACACACAGTACCAGCAGCCACTCACACCCACCATCCAGAGACAACAGAACTCTCGGTGCTTGCTAGGGATAAACTACACCACTTCTAAGCAGCCACTCCTAAAATAAATATCTGCAAGGGTTTAGGAGTGGATGTTTTGCACAACTGCATTGTTTGTTTCCCAAGAGAGGAAACAGAAGAAAATTAAGTGCTGTCTATCCCTAATTGTCTACAAGATTAGGAGGGTTGAAAATACATGTCAGCCTAAAAAAGTAGAAGCAAGATCTGTACTGCTGCAGGATTCCTTGATGGGAGACAAAGCTGTAAATGCAGGCATTCGGTGCAGGCTGCCTGGTGCAGAACTGGACTGTTTCAGGACCAACAGGAGGTACAAAGACAACCTCCCCTGGGAGAGGACAGGCAAGTTACTGCACATTACCTCTCCCTTCCACACAGAACGGCACTGGGTTTGGGTTTCACGGTTCATGGCATGGGGAAAGGGGGCCTTCTCAAGATGAAGGAAGCTGATGGGAGAGGAGACCTCAGGCACCACTCTATGCAGACAGCTGACTCCATCCCCCAGACAGTGGGTCACTAAGTGCTGCAGCTGGGGGCACAGGGCCGTGGGGTTGGAGGGTGCTTGCAGTTAAGCCCAACTAGGGATGGCCATTTCTACACAAAGCAATATCCACTCCTGGAAAGGAGTGAGAGGGGTGGGACAGGGGCACAGATCCCAGCACAAAAGGAGAGACCACAGTGTACCGCCAGTTTGCTCCAAGACGACGGAAGGGTCCCAAGGCACCCACCAGACCTGCCTCTCCCCCCACACCACTCACCCACACCCCAACCCACACCATGTAACAATGACCCAGGGTGCAGCGGGAACCCCAAGAGCGGGAACATCCCTGTCCTTGGGCTATTAATGTCCAGGGCAAAGGGACCCCCTACCCCTGACCCTCTCCTGCAGGTGGATGACTTGATATTTAGTAGCTGTGTGCAGCTCCTTCTCCAGTAAAAAGATGCATCCTTTCCTCACACGGTCAATGAGAAACGCAATGTGATCTGTCATGCGCTTGGATCATGGGCTTGTTCGTTCATTTGAATTAGCAATGTTTTCTTCTTCGTCGGGGACTAGAATAATCACTCAGATATTTACAAACATCAATCAGTGCCTTCGCGAGGTCTCCCCCAAACCATCATGACAAAATCACCGTCTGCAGGAGCCCCGCGCCAGCTGTGTCCAAACAAGCCTGTGCTTGCTGAGAGCTGGGGGCTGCCGAGGGAGAGGAGCGCTGGATCTCCGAGTCCTGGGGGGGTCTTCCCAGTCGGCTGTCTCTTCCTTGGGGTGCCTCTCCCTGCACCACTGTCCCAGGGTGCTGGCTGCTGCTATTGCTGCTGCGGGCACAGTGGTCCCGTTCATACTCCTCCTGAGCCTTTTGCATTTTCCGCTTCTTCATCTTCCTCTTGTGGATGTGGAAGGTGGTGAGGGAGAGGAGGATCAGGCAGAAGATGAGGGTGACCAGGACAATTAAAACCAGGGTGGATGAGAAGGACTGAAAGAGCTGACCCACTTGCGTGATGCAGGTGCTGCTGGTATTTAAGGTGGCAGATGTCCTGTTCAGAAGACAAGGCGGCAGGGACAGCCTCAACTCTTTGGAGAGCTTGGCACTCATTGAGGAGGCTACGGAAGATGAGGATCTTCCTCCCCTCTCTGAAGACGTCTAAATTTCAGTCGGTGTCGGGCTGCTGGCGGGCGCTTGCTGGAAATGCCCGGGATGCTGCCGGCTCAGCCTCCCGCTGGCTCTGAAGTACCCGAGCAGCCTGCAAAGGGAGCCGGACACATCAGCGCCCCGAGGCACCCACCCTGCGCAGTTCCCCCCGCCCCAAACCCGGCTGCGGCAGCCTCCGCCCTGCGCCCCGCCACGGCCCCGCTCCGAGCGGCCCCGGCTCCCTGCCCGGAGCGGCCGAGGCTGCCGGCACGGGGCACCGCGTCGCCACTCCGACTTCGCGAATTCCTCGGCACCCCGGGCAGCACTGCCCGGCCGCTCCCCCAACTAGTTGCCGCGGGAAAGGAAGCGAGGGAGCGGCGGCCGGGTGCCAGAACCCCGCGCCGCGGCGGCTCCAGGCTGCCGGAGCGGAGCGGGTCCTGCCCCACCGCGCCGGTGCCGCTGCCCGCCCCGGATNCGCGCGCGGGTCCCACGGCAATCCAACCCCCACCCCTCCTGCCCACCATCGCCCCCACGCTCCTTGAGGGCGGCCCGTAGCCCCTTCCCCAAAACACCCGGCCGTACCGCCATACCCACCCACTGCAGCCAGCCCCTTCGCCCCCAGCTGCAGGCGCGCCGTGGCGAGAGCGCCCGCACCGAGCCACCCCCGGCGCCTTCAGCCCGCGGCTGCCGTGGGCACTCACCCGCGAGCCACGTTCGCACTGTACCACACCCGGGTGCCGAGCTCCCGCCGGTGCCGAAACCCCGTCCCTCGGCACAGCCAGCGCACCCGTCCTTGCCCGGGGAGGATGGTGTGAATCTGTGGGAGCGAAGCAATGCCAGGGACTCCTGGTGGGAATATGTGTGAAAACTTGCCTTACCAAGGCTAAGTGCATCGCAGGCGTTTTCTTCAAGAACAAACAGGTATGAGCTGCCCACTAATACACGTAAGCTAAAAATCGGATGATTGCTAAACATAAGAAAATCTATTATTTGACAAGTACTTTCAGAAGGGCTAACGGGGCAGAAATAATAATTACCATTAGGATGGAGCTCTTCACATTTCAAAAAGGAGCAAACTGATGTGGTAGTGTCTGGCAACATGGGACAAGATCTGATGGCCAGGAGGTTCCATCGGTCCTATGTTGTGTGCTCGAGACTAACCCCGTGTGCTGGAAGGAGCGTTGCTATAAAGCTCTGATGTAAGTAACAGGACTTAAAGGAAAAATAGAAAGTATCCATCCTTTCTAGTAGCTAAAAAGCCTGGAGGAAAATCTGTACAGGATGAGCTGTGAGTTGGAAAAATCTTCAGTCAAGAACAAAGATCTGTTAGATCTGCTGACCCTGATAGCCAAGAACCTTTCACAGAGGTGGATAGGAGCTGGCAAGCTGAGCATTTAAGCACTTTGTTGTTTCAAGGCAGATTTCTTCTGTAATGCCTTTGTCTCTGATGAATAAATGCACCACAGCTTGTGAAATGGCCAGGCACTATCAACTCTGTGATTGTTCTGGAGAAAGATTTACACCGCAGGGAATGAACTACATTCTAGATGGCCGGGATAGTCCCAATCATTTGCAAAGGGACTCCAACTTAATGCTTCCTCTAAAACCAGAGGAGTAGGGGTTCCCATTATTTTTTCCCCTCCTCAGAACAATACAGCCTGATGCTGGAGGGGTGCTGCACAGGGAGGAAAGAAGTTCGGTCCAGTACTCAGAGACAAGCCTTTGCCCACTCATTTGCCCACTGCTCTTCTCACTCAGCTCCCTCAGGTGCATACCCAGGGTCATTGTCTGGAACACACCTCCCCATGGAGCCGGGTTGGACTAGGTGACTGCTAAAAGTCCTTTCCAATCCAAATTAATACATGATTCTATGATTCTTAGCCCAGCGTTCCTTGTACACGTGTCCAACCCCTCTCACACACACACATCTCCTTAGCCTCACTGGCATTCTGCCTGCACTTTTTTCCCCTCCATACCTCCCTCCAATGTGCACATCTGAGGTCTGCATTAATCAGTGCTCTATACTCGCTGCCTCAGAGGAGAAAGCAACCACCATAGACTGAAAGAGCACATCAATCCTCAGGCCATTCTCTCTGTCCTCCCACTATTCTCTACAAAGCAGCAGCTCAATGGGGGGGCTGCAAAACAGGGTGACAGGCATGTGGACCACTCATCATGGCCTGTGCCACTGGAGAACGCTTCTGATCTCACACAGAAGCAAGCAAGGCATAAACCAGCTGTTCTCCCTGACCAGGCTCCTCTGAATCCTTTAGCCTAAACTGAAAGTGGGAAAATGATACCATTTAATCCCAAAAGCATATGTGAGTTTATGAAGTTGCAGCAGTCGATCTGAGACTGCCATTCAGAAGTTACCAGATGATTAGAAATCATTTATTTCAGAAACCCAAACAATACCCTAAGAATGGCCTTTTGCACAGAAAACTGTATTAAGAGATATAATATGGGTATGAAGGTATCTTAGAAACTTAGTCCTGTTTATGGCAGAAATAACTAAGTTGGGGTTTGAATAAAGTTCAAAACCAAAGAATTTACTGACTCAGGATGTGTTTATTGCAGAAGTGAATAGCTAGGACTACTTAATTATTGCACTAGAATATATGACTATGTCTTCATGTTTTACTTGTTGGGAGAGGCAACACAAAGCTACTTAAATTACCTTAAATAAATTTGAAATCCTTTTTGTATTAATTTTACCTGTTTTCCTTTACCATCAGTTACTCACATTATACCTTGCTTTTAGGATTAGAAAATAGTGAAAATGTCTTGTGTATTAGTATGATAATTATTCCAAGTACAAGGTTTTTCCTGAACCATAGAGAATGAAAAATTAATTCAGGGAGTGGATAGTGGTAGAGACCTCAGCAAATGTTAACTCCTTCCCTACTGTCACAGTCCCTTCTCTGTGTGTTCGTGTACAATTTTGCAATATTTCTGCTTTAGCTAAAATAAATGAAAAGCAGAGGTTGTTCTTGCTCTTTCTGGCAACTCATTTTACAGTGTTTAATGAGAGAGTCAGAAAAGAAGCATTGTGAACTAAAAGAGAAGTAACTCTGATGTGATTACACATACCTTGGCATTCTGGTTCATACTGGCTGCCAGCCAACCACATGGATTCAAATACCCATGATCAGAATACAGGGAGTTTCAGAAATCAGGGGAAAAAAAAAATCTGTGTTGTTATTGTGCATTATTCCTTTGCTCTGATTAACTGTTATAATTATATTTGACTATAAAAATAAAAAAATAGATAATGTGGTCATGAGAAACCCTTCCTTTGTGTGGCATGAAAATAAAGGACACGATATCTTCAAGAGTGCCCTCTTTCAAGAATAAATTGGTCATTGGTTATAGGGAAATCAACCATACTATATAAACAGTATGACATTTATGAGGATTAGGTTTCTTGCTCAAGCAGGATTGGTCACTGTGTGATAGAGGACGTTATATTAAGGGGATAATTTCTGAATTTTACAACAAGGTTTGTACTCGTTAGAACTTTTAGAACCTTGATAACTCCCAGTTTTCTCTGGATTCACATTGTTAAGAAGCATACATACTTCCAAATCCTACAAATGGACTTTCGTACATGGGTTTTTTTTAGTCTATAATTAGAAAAGCTGTTCTTTCAGATACTAATTCCTCAATCCCTGAATTACAAGGCCCCTTTTTCGCTAAGGCAGTTGCCTAATGAGATAACCTCTGTGGGAAAAGGTTGTTCATGTAAGTAAAGGTTTGATGGTTCAGGCCCTTGCCCATTAATGACCCTTTTCGCAAAAAAATTTTTTGTCCCACCAGTGTTTAAATTTAGCACTTGACTGCATATAGAATAATGCATGATCCCTTTTTCACCAAGATTGATGTCATCATTTGCCAGCCAGCCCGAGCACTCCATGAATGCCAATAACCCTGGTATTAACCTGCTATCTCCCTCTGGGATTAAGGCCATCTGTGTAGAAGTCTTTTAGGACTTTACATACTCCCACTACAATAGGTGAAACCCAGTGATTTAAACATGATTTGAAAACCTAGTACTGTAGATTGGATTGGATTGGACTGTAATGGATTTTACAGCCAAAATAAAATAATTTTTTTTCATATGCATGGTATGGTACTATGTATCTTAGGTCATCTAAGATCCTGCAAAGACAGTACGAGTGTCCTTCAGAGATTCTGAGCTGGAATAGCTTTACTATGGCTGACCGTTCTGCTTCCCAGGGTACCCTGCTCAGAAGCAGATATTCTTCTTTCTTTCCCCCATATCTTGTAGAAGAAGGTAGTCTGAGTGATATGGACTCACAATTGTTTCAGTTTCAGGAGATGATTCTCTATGAAATTTAAGGACAATTTTACATATTCATTTTCTATTCTTACTTTTGAAAAATATTCTTTTCTTGTTCTGGTAAAGAAGAAGCCTCCCACATGGGATGGTGAGAATTTAAAAAAGAAAAAAAAAAAAAAAGATGCATATGATGCCTACTGAGGAAGGTGACTAGGCTTTTGCTGAATTCAACAGGGTGCTAAATGGTACTACGAGTAGAACGTAGGTCCAGACTATGAAGAAATAAGCAGACAACCTTGAGTTTGCATGACCAAGTACACAGATCTTAATTACAACATCAAAATTCTAAAGCTGCATATGCACACATCCACTAATGCAAAGTAGATCTGGGTAAAATTATTGCAAAGGGAGGAAAGAAGGACAGTATTTTAACTGTAACTATACAATAAAAATGCTATTTACTTTATTCATTAGCCAATACATTTTTAAAAGGCAGGATCAGTGAAATTACCTTCCACATTTAATCTTATTTCTTTTCTTAATAGTTTACAGAGTTTTCAGGGAATTTGGAGGAGTGGACTTTGATTATATTTTTAAATAGAGAACATGGCTAGTGGTTGGTGAAACATCAACTAACTGTACCAGTGGGTATCACTGAGAGAGAAAAAAGAAATTTTTACTGCTTAGTTAGACTGGAGTGAGGTTTAAGCCACAATGATCCAAAATTTAAATCTGATTTCATGTTAACAGACCCTCACATGCTTCCCCTAACACAGTCTGGGTTAATTTCATAGCTAATTCTGCACAACAGTCACTCCAGATTTTAATATGGAATAAAGCACTTGTTCAGTCACACTCTGTGACAGGGTCAGATCCAGCCCTGTGGGACGGTGGGCTCGTGCAGCCTCAAGCCTGCATTGCTTTTGTGCGACCCAGGGCACTCTCCCGTCCCACCAGAGGGTGATGGGGGGAAACCTCCAAGGGAGAGAAAGAAACAACCACACTTTCCACAGGTCATCCCATGGGCCAAAGACAGAGCAGTCCTCACATATGCTCATGTGATCCCTCTGTGTATTTACACAAAGCAGAACAGCAACACTGTGCTAGGGACGCTGAGGATAACAGTTTGGCAGCTGCTGTCTGTAGGCAGGAGGCTGGTAGAGAAGGGACTTGAATTTGGGTCTTTCACCTCCAGGCAGCACATGTCTCAGCCTGAGACAGGAGATTTTCTTGTTCATTCCATGCACATAACAACCCTCCTGCTCCCCGTAATGTCCTGGCTTTGTTCCAGGGAGGAAATCTAAGAAAGATGGGGAAGTGTAATGGATGACAAAGCCATTTACCTCTAGCTCTACTAGAAAAAATCCATGTTCAGTCAACTCCGGCTCACTGTGCTGTTCATCAGCACAGTATATAGCTCAAATTCTGCCCAAGGCCTTTCATAATTATTTTTTTTTTTCTTTATTTTTTTTAATCAACTACTGTGTGATGAAGGAAGTTAGAAGCACTCATTATTATTCTGCTCTGCTGTTATCTCCTGGGCCCTGAACCTCCAAGGGACCTTGATTTTATCCCCACTTTTACCACTATTACAATAGTAAAAGAAATCCCAATATCAGCTGCTGGAAATGCATTTTTCTTGCATTGTTGCAAAGCTGAAAGTCTTTGTGGACAGCCTTCTTCTTTCAATTTGTCTGTCACCCTGCTTGTAGCCAGGATTTTAACCACTTCTCTTACAGAAATTTGAATTAACTTTAGAAAATTTATTTTAAAATAAAACTAATTTTCACTGGCTTTGTAAAACTTCAAGTTTTTTTTCTTCTGAGGCTGTTGTTTGGAGTGGGGGGTGAGAATGTTAATTTTTAGTTAGAGTATCATGCCAAAACTTCATAAACTTGAAATATCTTTATTCCCGTCTTTTCTAAATTAGGACCAGAGACGTGAAGGTCTTATTCTATGAAGTGCTGTGCCCTGTAGTCAAGTCCAACCCAGGATACAAGCACCTGCTCACAGGAAAGGTAAAACTAAGTTTGTCATTAATTGCCTGTTGGATTGGATCAAGCACCTTGCAGCAACAGCCCGTCACAGGAGCTTCTTTCCCCCTTTCCCAAAATCCCATGTGGTAAGTGGAGCTGTCCAAGCTGCAAAGCCGATGGTCTCTTCCATAGCAAGAGCCCTCCATCTTATGAGCTGTATGATCAGCTTTTAAAACAGAAAGGGCTCTGACAGACATCAGAGCTCAAGGTTTTCCCTTCATTATTCCTGGCATTTACCTGATATCATGCGGGATGTGCTTGTGAATAATCCTTTTGTACAAAAATCACATTGTTTCAGAAGTGCTTATTTTACCAGTGATATCAGTTGTTTACTGTGGTTTCATTTTAAATTCGCTTCACCACCGTGTGTATTAGACTCCACTGGAGAACCATGTAATCTCTTATTACTAGGCTTTTGGTTTCCTCTCTGTGTCTTTCTGCTAAGTTTTATTATGCTCGTTGCCATGTCATGTCTGAAATTAGACTGAAAACACTTTGGGAAAGCAACTGAATGATCTGATTTTTATCAAGAGATGCTCTGAAAGAACATAAAACTCTATCCAAAATAAAATAAAACCAACTGCTGCATCTGGAAATAAGGAAAAAATATCAATGCAATAAACACTCAACAAAATTGGCCAGTTTTTTTAAAGTTCTACAGGATCATGTTTGGATGTAGTAATGTCCTTGCTTGATAGCAGGAGGCTGATTAGCTGTTTTGTACTCAAAGAAAGTATTGATACCATAACTTTTCTTTGTATGCTTAGGTAAGACTACGCCAAGGAATCCTGTTTCCTCCTTCTTCTGACCTTCACACTTCAGCAGTTAAAATTAGGTCTCTAAATCATTGCTATGATACAAATAATTTTCCTTGCCTTGAGGAGCCCGGAAGTTTAGCTAATCTACCTCTCACCACCTTTGTGGGTCACGCTGGAGTAGCATCAGTGTGAAAAGTAAAAGCTTGGAAAACAAAGGGAAGACTGAGTTGACAGAACAGGGAGGATTGAGTTTACAGAAGAGGGAAAAATTGGCAAAATTTAACATTTTTATAGAAGAATGTGTTTTATAGAACTAAGAAGTAAAGCTGGAACATAGGATGTACAGTGTAGAAATGACAAGCATAAATAGCTATTATATGGGGAGCAACATATAACAGTGAGAAGAGAGATTTCAAGAAATTGGAATTACATAACTGAAAATTATACAACATAAAAATATCATTTGTCATTTGAATCACAGGCCTGTACAGACACATTGCTACATGTAGTTTCAGCTGCTCTAGTTAGAGAAATATGTAATAATTCTTATAAGAATACACATTTTAAAATTCTATAAAGTGTGATAGGATGAAAAAACAGAGAAATGTTATAGTATTTCTCAGACAGGTAGATGGTATCATCTGCCGCTTTCAACCCTGTGTCTGACATATTCCACAAGTTTGAGAAAGAGTTGGACATTTACCACAAAGTGTGTGCTAAAGTAGGGCATTGTAGTGGCATAAACTCTCAGGAACAGGTACTAGGATAATAGGATGTCTTCCTAATGAGGGGAAATGTAGAAACACAGCTGAGATAGGATAGGAAGCTGTATTATGTGAAGTCTTTTAGGAAAAGAGAGGG